>PVJA010023491.1:0-32954 GCA_004027025.1 Myocastor coypus | reverse complement strand
CACCAGGCTGACTCTGTTCAGCTGGGTGTTCCAGGTTGACCAATAGTTAATCCACCACAAGTTCTATTGACATTTTCATAGTACTTCACATAGTAATTTATCTTTTAGGTTTTGCAAGGAACCACACAGCTGATAAGAAAATGCTGGTGTCTGCTCTGAGAAAGACGATACATATTAAGAATTGAATAATTTATTTTATATCCCTGTTTGCTCCACATTGCATGATTTAATAACCTCTTGCCAGAATGATAAGACCACTGAGATATCAAGTGTGTTCTCCACAAAGGCCCGGAAAG
The DNA here is from genome assembly GCA_004027025.1 of Myocastor coypus. NCBI lineage: Eukaryota > Metazoa > Chordata > Mammalia > Rodentia > Myocastoridae > Myocastor > Myocastor coypus. Next base: position 32,658 of record PVJA010023491.1, on the reverse strand, counting down.
CAGAAGACACTGTGAGGATAATCAATGCGTGTATGTGGACCAGGCTGTCACCGTGTGTGCAGACTGTGTTAGGTGTGATAATTGAAGTAAAGATTGTGTACGTGCGTGTTTAGAACACTATTAGTGTCTTCATTTAGTTCCTATGGGAATTTATTTATTTATTTATTTATTTATTTATTTTGTCTTTTTGAGACAGGGTCTCGCTATGCAGTTGAGGCTGGCCTTGAGCTCACTTTTGTAGCCCAGGCTTGTCTCGAACTCACACCGATCCTCCTGCCTCAGCCTCCTGAGTGCTGGGATTACAGGAGTGAGCCACCATGCCCAGCTCATATGGGAATTTATTTCAGAGGTTCTTTTCTAGACTTTGTACACCAAACATCAGCCAGTGTTGAAAATTTTGATGCTTTTTTTTTGTAAACAATGAATATTAAGCCGGGCGTGGTGGCTCACGCCTGTAATCCCAGCACTCAGGAGGCTGGGGCAGGAGGATTGGTGCAAGCTCGAGACCAGCCTGGGCTACAAAAGTGAGCTCAAGGCCAGCCTCAACTGCATAGCGAGACCCTGTCTCAAAAAGACAAAAAAAATGAATATTAAAAATGCAACACTTTATTTCTGTGATTTTTTCCTATTAAGTACTCATTGTTCAATATAACAAAGCTCATAAAAATTTTAACTAATAACTCATCAATAGAAGTATTGTAAAGATTAAAGGTGGATCTCATAGACCCACGTGTATGTGCCTTGGTGACAGGATTAGTCCTCGGCTCCAAGGGCAATGGCAAGGTCATACTGGAGGCGGGTAATCCTGTAGCCTGCCACGACTGGTATCATTAAAAGATTACACATGAGAAAACACAGGCTCCCAAGAATGGCACCATGTTACAGATAAGGTGAAGACTGCAGTGACAAGCCAAGGATTGCAGCCATGACCAGAGGCAACATCCTATTCCAGAGGTGCAGAGGGCACCTCTCAGGGATGGGCTGATGCCTTGATTTCAGACCCTGGCTTCCCTTATTGGGAGAGAATCTGTTTTCTATGGTTCTAAGCTATACAGTCTGTACTACTTTGTTCCAGAAGTCCTGGAAACCTAGTTTACTGCCCACTTTCTCGGTTTGTAGTGTGGCAAGCCCTGGGATTTCACTTGAAGTGGTGGTTTCGCTTACATTTTATCATTACTTGCCTTGTCCATGTACCTCAAGTTTGGTTTTGTTTTGGGTTATTTTTGTGAGAGAGTCTTGTTATGTAATGCAGGCTGGCCTTGAACTTGTGATGATCTTCCTGCCTCAGCCTCCCAAGTACTGGCATTATAGGTGTGTCCCACTATACCCAGCATACGTTGAGTTTAAAATATATTAGGTGCTAGCTCAGGCAAAGGTATTGCAAGATCTGGCCCCCAAATATTGTTGCAGTTCTTACACATGTGCCAGGAGTGGGAGACATGTCCAGGAATGCTTATGACAGCACTGTTTGTAAGAGCAAGTCTTTGAACTAGTTCAGATGAGCAATCAAAAGGGAATGGGACACTTAATGTGGAGGCAGGGCCTGGTCAGCAACAGTGGGAGTGGGCAGTGGGCAGTGCCACCCATTCCATCTACGATTCTCCCAAAGATTTGCATGAAGAAGGGACAGAAAATGTGGACTAGTTCCATTTGTACCAAGTTCCAATGTGTAACATCAGTGTACTATTTAGCTATGTGTGCACATCTTAAAAATGCTAAGGATATGCAAGACAGTCAAAAGCACACAAGTCAGCCCTAGGGAGGTAGGACAGTGTACCTTTAGTGGCTGGAGATTAGCTTCTGGAAACTCATGGACCATTGTGAGGGTTCCTTTCTTCACCAAGCAGCCTGCACATAGTGCTGTGTGCAAGGGTCCTAACAAGTAGAGTCCTGCCCCTTAGGAGACTCTAGCAATCCAGCAGAGAGGCAAGATGCAGAAGGGCAGCTGGGGTGGTGGTAGTGTGTACAGTAGAAGCATGTGCAGCATCCAGAGAAGAAGGAGGTATGTACGCGCGCGCGTGCGCTGCGTACAGGTATCACCAGGGAGCACTTCCTGTGTCTTCAGCCAGTGTTCAAGATGATACAACCGGGGGGAACTGGTGGAAATGGCACATTACCGCCTGCACTCTTGTTTTGTTTTTTGTTTTTCCAAAAACTGCACGTCAGCTGTAGAGTTCAGTTTCTCCCCTTCCCCTTCGGCCACTGATTCCACTTAGAGGGATGAATCTTTGTCATTCCCGCCTAATCCCTGGGCTTTGCTTTGGGTCCCTTTATCCCAGAGCTGAGAAGGTTCTTGGAAGAAGGTGTTGTGAATGGGCTGTTTTATTATCACAAAAGCTATAACTCTTTTACATGTGTTTATTCAACACTTCACTGTTTTCATGTTTGCTTAAGAGGAAATTTTTACTTATAAATTTACAATGTACATTATGGGACTAGTTCTCCCTGAGGAAAATAATTCAACAAAAGACAGTTTTCGTTCATGGCGCTGCTCCGCTGGGTTCATGAGTTTTGGAATTGGCAGGTGGATGGGAACTTGATCTTGTTCCTATTTTAAAACTTTGTTTACTGGCAGGTATTTCACTCTTATAAAATTCATTGGTGAACTTAATGATCTGTTTAAATGTCTGCCAGATTGTTAACTAACCTTTGGACATTAAGAAATGACCTTATTGAAAAAAAAAATGACCTAATGGTAATTGAGTTTTTACATCAACTTTTTTTACTATACCATTTTCAACATCTAAGGGCTTTCTAAAGTTATCCCATTCCATGGCAACAGCTCATGCCACTAAAGCCGATCAGCTGTCTCGAAGGTGTACCATTTCTTATGCAGAGACTGAGAAATAGGATGAATGGATCAGCCCAAATCCATCACTAACCACTAGAAAAAATTACTCAAGATGCATTCTCTTTGGGGTCTAGATCATATTGATTTTAGCCAGCAGTCATTGTAGCATTTAAAAAAGTTAAAGTAGATGTGTCTTAGAGATGAATTATAAATATCAAAATGATAAGAGTTGAGTTTCCAAAGAAAATGCCACTTTGCATTCTGTAATTTCCAGAGCATCGTCATAAATTATAAACCAAATACCTTTAGCAAAGAGATGTAAAATGAGCAAGGTTAATTGAGAAGCTCTAATGCATGTGAGTCCCATGCACTATTTGGACAGTAAGCCACTTAACTAAGGGGCTAAGCCTAGAAGTTTCTCAAAGTAGATATATTTCTGTATGACCTAAGCCAGAGTACAAGGTAATGAATGACACAAGAGCTCCCTTAGCAATTCCATGGGAAGTTTCTTAGCTAGCAAGAAAAGTGTGTGTTTGTTTTAGGGAAAGCAGGGAGACTTGGACAGCAGACTGTGTGAAGGCTGCTTAGGGCCCTGGCAAGATTACATTGATCATCTTGGAGAAGATGGGTACAGGATCGTTAGGGCGACGGTGACCTGGTGTAGCTCACACACACTCCAGCCTGGAGTATTAGCTCTAGTTCATGAAATGACGTAAGAACTCACCAGAAGCATCTCCAGTAGGGGAACTGGCACTTGGACAGCTTTGCCACATGATTTTCTGTGTTATGCCTTTCCATCTTTCCACTTAGGCCTGGGCAGAGTAGCTGGTATCAGGCCCAATTTCTAGACATGAAACTGCAGTTTGTCCAAATTTGTAACATTATTATTATTATTACTATTATAATCATCATCTGAATTGAAATTGTAAGCCCAAACTGGTTTGCATGCAGAATTTCTGTTTTTTAATCAACTGCTTCTGACCACTTTGCAGCTGAAAGTAGTGGCATTTTGACAAGCTATATGAATGGCAGGGTTAATAGCTTATTCTGCAGGTTAAAAGGACACAATTATTATTTGCTTTGGTTGAAGAAAGTTCATTTGGAAGTAATTTATCTTAGTAGTTTATGGCAGGGTGTGTGACAGCTTGTTTTGTAAAAAAAAAAAAAATGCCCATTTCTATGGAGCTACTTCAGTGCTACCATGAAGGTAGAGTTGCGGACTTGCCGCAGAAATGTGCGGCCTGCAAGGCCAATGCTACATACCCTCCGACTCTTTGTAAACAAACTACCATTTCCTGTTCAAATGGAAATGCATTGAAAACAACACACACTCTTGCTTTTGCCAATCATGGCCTGTCTGCATGAATGTGGATCAGCCCTCCCTGCAAGTAGCACATGTAGGAAGTAAATTAATAGTGTCTGTACTGTCAAAATGGCTGGGACATGGGACACTTTTATTTTCTCCAGAAAGTGGTTTGGTTAGAGACATTGCATGGGGCGTTTTCATTTCCTTGCCTCTGTATGGCCTCTAGTCTTTGTGAGCTTGGTGGAAAAAGTCAGAATAAGTTAAATCTAGTAAATCCTGCCTTATGGACACCCCAGGAGCAGAACTGAGCACCCACTGGAGGGGTGACACTCCACCTAGAGGCCAAGTTGGAAATGGGAGGGTTGTCTTGGGCTTGGGTGTAATGCATTGAAAACTGTGTTTCTTTATTAAAAAAATCATTGTCATTTTGTTTATCCTAGATAGTAGAGCTAAGGTAGTATATTCATTTTTTTAAAATTGTGTTTCAATTAGTAATATCTGTGATTCTCATGTAAGCTAGGAAAGGGAGTTTTATAGGGTTATGTTTTATAACAAAGTATTGGTCTGATAGTACAAGCATCACTGACAGAAGGATGAAACTTGGTATTTCTTTCAAAAAAATGAGTAAGGAGAGTAGCCTTAAAAAGCCTGGAATTTTGAACTCAGCTGCTGCTTGTTGAAAACTTTGGCAGTTGTATTTGAAGACTGGGGATGTCTCTACAGCCATCCAGGAAGCCTCTGGAGAAAGAGCATATTGGAATTAATTTAAATGTCAACACACAGTAATAAATCACATTAAGGAGGATCAAAAGAGAAAGCCTGCATGCCTCTTGTTGCTGCTTTGTTTGTACACAAGCAAGTTCAGCAGAAGGGCTGGGCAAGGGCCGTGGATCTCAGATCACGTGACGGTGGGAAACAGAGTTCCCTTCGGCTTGCAGTGAGGCAGTGACCAGAATCACTTTTAATTCTGTGCTTTTTGAACTATGGATAAACATGACCTGCATTTGTTTTCAAGTGTTTGTAGTTGTCTCCTCCAGGTGTTTTGTGTGATCTGTTTCGCATCATATTCAACAGAGAGCAGAAAGCAGTTTCTTAGTCTGAACAGAAGACATGGGGAAAGAGGTTTTTGAACCTTAATTTGACACACCTGCCTCATGGGGACATTTTAGAGTGGAAGACACTATAGTTCTGGTTCATTTTTGTACAGATTGCTTCATAAGTTGGTGCAGCAATTCTATGCCTGGAGCCGACAGACCTTGAAAATCTTGATTAGCCAAGTGCTCCAGCCCCTCCAATAAGCTTGCGTGAATTCCAGGCCTAAGTGGAACACTGGGCAAACACCCCTTAAGTTTCTTGGCCAGATCTTTACTACCCAGCTCATCCTGCATATAGCAAATATCTACTGAGTACTTGTCGGTGCCGGGCACTGTTACAGGTAAAAGGAATATAGCAGTAAATAAATTTAGAGGCCAAGCATTCTTACCTGCACAACTTGTACTCTAATAGGGGCTTGGTTCCCGGCTGGGGATGTAGACCATGCCAATCAGTGTGTGAAAGGTGCTACGAGCTAGAAAGAGGGCAGGAACAGGAGAGAAGGTCCACTGATGTGGTCTTGCATTTAATGAGAGGTATTTGAGGTTTTTAAAATGCGATTTCTTCAATAATCCCATCTTTAAGTATCTTTGTTTGAAGGGGCTTAGAGGCCCCCAACGGTTGATGGGCACTGGGATTTTTCTACTGAGATTGGGACCCACCACACACAACCCATTTTTTCTCAAGACATCACCTAGAAGACTTTTCCTCAGGTAGGAGGGAAATCACAGTTTTAGGAGACCTGGGGCAGTGTTGGGCCTGTCACTAACTCACTGTAGGACAGTGGTTCTCAACCTTTCTAATGCCCTGACCTCACAATACAGTTCCTTATGTTGCAGTGACCCCAGACCAAAAGATAATTTTGGTAGCTACTTCAAAACTGTAATTTTGCTACAGGTATGATTTGGAATGGCTTTAGGTGACCCCTGGGTTTTGGTCATTTGACCCCTGCCAGGGTCACAACCCACAGGTTGAGAACCACTGCTCTAGGACCTTGTCCCCACCCTCTTCTCCGTCCCAGAAAAGAATTGGGCTTAAATCATTACAGAGTTTCTATCATGGAGAATGATAGAAGTCTACCTTTGTGCCGAACCTTGCAATTAGCATATGTATAGGGAATTAAGCTTGTTTTTGCTTTAAAGCCAAAGAGCCAAAAATCAATGTTTTTAATTAAAAAGGATTAAGCTTGATTATTAGGGGTTTGGGGCAAAATGCTCTGTAAATGAAAAGGGCAGCTGGTGTTTGTAAATTTCAGTCTGGCTTCTACTGAGTCTTGACGTACATTTAGTCCAGCCTAATTCTTTTAGAGCTGAAGATGGGGATATACTCTTCTAATGTGGTAAGTTACAGTCAGGGCCTAGACAGGTGAGCACAGCCAGTGAGTCAGCAAGAAAAAAAAGTGTCACACAACTTCCCCTTTGTCTTCTTTCAACCATTAGTATCATGATTTAAAAAAAAAATCTTTGTAATTCTTCCATACACTATCTCTATCATAATTAACTTTCTGCCTAATGTTTCTAAGACTAGAACTAATTTGTAGAAGAATTAGTTATAATGTTGGCATTTCGGAATGAGCCTTTCATAATTAAAAAATGCTGATAATTTGTTAATGGATACATGGAATAGCTCTAAGCCGTTTATGTGTGTCATCTCATTCCTTGCCCCTGACAGTAAAGAAGGAAAAATAGGAATAATTGCACCAGAAGTGCAGAGAAGTTAAATAATCTGCCCAAAGTCAGGTCAATCCGGGTGGCAGCATTGGGCTTTGGATGGAACTGGCTCCTTGGTATTACCCTACAACTGTAGACTCAGGGCTATTGAAATCACTCAGCAGAGAGGGGCCCATTGCCGAACTGCTCCTGGTCATCTGAACTCCAGAACTCAGCCTTGTGCTTGACCCAGATTTTAATGGTAGTAGGGTCTGGTGTAATTCAAGTGAGTGCTTCCAACCTGAAGACTGTGGACTGGGAGTATATAAGACCATCTATCCATGTGCAGTGCTCACAGTGGACAGCACTATCGTGAGTAAAAGTAGATTCCTGGTTGGCGAGGGATTGGGGCGTGGGGAGCCAAGGTTTCCCTTGGAGCCATGAAAACATTCCAAAATTAATTATGGTGCCATTTGCACAATCCTCACTAAACAGCAAACCCTTTAAGTTACACATAGGAAAGGTTGAATTTATACAAGTGGATGTATCTTGAACATATTCTTGTAAGTGAGGTAAACCAGACCTACATATGCAAATATCATCTCCCTAGTGTAAGGACTCCGAAGAAAATTAATTAATTAATTAATTAATTTTGGGGGGGTACCAGGAATCAAACTCAGGACCTTGCATTTTCTGTATCCTTAACCCCTATAAAATTTTTTTAGAAGAGTGACTTAAATACAAAATGTATTTTGAAGAGTTAAAGAAAAGTTTATTGAAAGTGTTACTGTTTAATTACTTGACCAATCTTACATACCTATATCTATTAATCTAAACAGATTTGATGATGAAAATATGTAATACAACCATTGTTAAATTTTTGTTCTTGTTTTGAAATTCTGTACTATATGTACTCTTGCTTGTTACTGTTTTTCTATCTTTGTTTCTACTACTTTTACTCTTCAAAATAAAATTTAAATAAAAAGCAAAAAAAATGGTAGGGTGAATTGCATGATACATGAGTTACAACTCAATAAAACAGTTGAGAAATGAAAGGGAAAGATACTTTCTTCCCTTGTGGTCTTTTTCATTTGAAAGTATTCATGAGGTTTGAAGAGAACGGGGTTCATCACTAAGGCCTGTGAATGAACACACGGGGGTGAAGATGGTGAGTGAAGATGGTGACACCACAGAACCTGTCTTGAGTTTCCTTTGTTGACTTGATGGTAATTACCTTTAAAACATTGATTTAGGAGATATTAAAATATGTGATTAGTGCAACTGCACCTTGGATCTCGTCCTGAAGTAAGGGCCTCCCCAATGTAGAATCGTATTGAAATCAGTAGAGTGATTGCAGGGCAGATACATGCAGCTGCCAGGCCCAGGCTCTCTCTGAGAATAATGGGTTGCCTTGCTCGGACATGCGTATAAGCTTAGAGGGGTTTTCAAAGCATAATGTAATATTTTGCCTAAATTTAATTTATTTGAAGTTATTCATATGTGTTTTGAATTATTTTTCATTTTAGGTTGTCCTGCTTCTTAGCAGTCTCCAAGATTTTAAAATTTGAACATATCTATCAAGCATTTTTTTGCTTTTTTTTCTTTTTCTCCTCTCTTCCTCTTTTCCCCTCTCTGTCTCCCTCCCTCACCACTTTCTTCTGTTCTCCCCTCCACTCCCGTTTTTCCCCTTCCTCTCTTCCCAATCTCTGTTATTTCTTCTCTCTCTGCTTCCCCCTCTCACTCTGTCTTCCTGAGATAGGTTCTTTGTTACCTAGGCTGACCTTGAACTCCTAGGCCCCAGCAATCCTCCTGTTGAAGACCCCCAAGCTTATAAGGCTACTAGAGAACACCACAGTATCTGAGTAATTGTTCAAGTCTCAAGGATAGTTCCGTATTTCTAGTGTTCCAAGATTTGGTACATCAGTATTCAAGTTGGCCTCATCATGGTGACAGCTGATGTTATGTGTTTTCCAAATAGTCAGTATTCACTCACCAGATGGCTATGAGTGCCGTCACATGCCATGTACAGCCATGAACTGCCATGAACCAGGTAGGCCCAAGCTCACCTTAAAGAACAGATGCTGTGTGAGTACAGCCTGGCAAACCTAATCTTGTCAGATCGCCCTCACATGGCCGTCTCCTGACTCTTTAGCTGGTGCTTGCCCTGCTCCGTGTTACTCATCTCTCTCAGGCCAATGTAAAGCTAGCAAATCGCTAGGTTTTGTGTCACAATGTGTCTAAAATCTTAGTGTTGAGTTTTGTTGGGAGTGACTGCTATCTTAGTGCAGCCTTGCAAAGAAGATGCTGTGATATCTACAGTTACCTTGTTGAGTTGGGTATGGTTTATCTCTTCATGGCTATATATATATATATATATATATATTACTAATTTTAATAGACAAAGCATTATTAGTTTTCTTGTGTTAATGTACTCTGCACAAGTCTAAATAAGTGCTTGCACTAAAATGGCTTCAGGGGCCCGGCGGGATGGCGCAGTGGTCTAAAGCACCTGCTTGGGAAAGCTTGGGTGGCTTCAGGGACCGCGGTTCAATCCCCGGCACCACATGCTGTGCCAGCCCTGCCCTCGGGGCGGGCTGAGCCAGCCATAAAAATGAGTGAATAAACAAACAAAGGTTCTGAAACAAGAAAAAATAAATAAATAAAATGAAAAAATTATTTTAAAAATACTAAAAAAAATAAAAAATAAAAAATAAAATGGCTTCATATGGGTTCTCAGTGCACTCTCATTTATGTCTGACTTGTGATAAATATGCGTCATTTGACTAAAGTATATACTTTGCCTTGAAAATACTGTTTAAACCAAATCCTTCTAATTTAATTTCAGTCAAATCTATGCCACATTAAATTGCCTTCATTTGGAAAAAGCAGAATTCTTGAACGGGACAACAACCTGAGTTAAATCGGCCACCCTTTTATCATTCCACTTAGCTGCCTCTAAATTATCTTTAAAAATTAAGAACTGTGAAAATTTGAAGCTGGTTGCACAGTGATAAACATTAACATGTGGGGTTTCTTTTTTTTTTTTTTTTTTAAGATATCAACGTGAGTGCTGGGAATAAAAATTTCTGGAACCTTTTTGACATCTTCCTCATGCGTTTAGTGCCTCTTTTGTGTTCTTTCATGTTTCATAAACATTTGTCAGAGCTTTATCCGTACCGTGTTCTGCTTGGTCTGAGTCTCATTCCAGCTAGGCTTGGGAAGGAAATAGGGCCTGCAGAGTAGTGTGTCCGTGCTCAATGAAACATTTATTCCTCTGATGTCATATATGCTAGAAGTTTCGATATCTATTCAATTAATCTGGAATGCCATCTTTCTTGCTAGAGTTTCCAGAATGGCCTCTGCATCGACTAAGTATAATTCGCATTCATTGGAGAATGAATCTCTTCAGAGGGTAAGTGGAGTTTTCACTTATATTGATATCTCCCAGCGTTTCTCTTTTCCTATTTGAACAGAGAGTTATTGAATTATGATTTCATTCTCTACTCACTTATTGTAAGTACATTAATAAATGTGATTTTATTCATTATTGCCACTCATTCCCAGAAAGGTTTTAGTTTGATGCCTCACATATGTAAAGTGAGTTTTCCTCTTGTAACTTTGCATGCAATGTCTCTTGTGAGTTCACTGTCCCCTGCATTGCTGCCATACCTTACATTCACACCCTTGGAGAGCCTCTGTCCCAGGCGTGTCGGTAGGTAGGCCAAAGTCTACTGAGCTGAAAGTGTCCCACAGAACTGGCGTGCTTCTCCAATTACGAGGATAAAAGAGTTTGCACAACTAAAACAAATCTGACTGTAGTAGAAAATGATTCAGAGAAGCCAGGGAGAAATTGGGCCATTAGAAAGAGATTTGCGAATGTAGATTGAAAGGAAGGAGGGTAAATTTAAAGTAAGCTTTCTTTGAGGCCCGTTATCCACCAGGAAGGTTAAGTCGTGCACCCCAGGCAGTGTACGTATAAGGATCTCAAGCTATCAGAGGACAGGAAAAGGCTGTGTTTTTACTTGTCTTCTTTGATGATTAACAAGGTTGACTTAAAGGGGGGGGCATTTATTTTTCATGTCTATTTCTTTTAATTTTTTTCTTAATTAAGTTTATTGGTACATTTTAAGTATACATAGTGATCACTTTCAATTTAACAACTTCCTACCTGCACATGATTGATTTCACTTCCCTTTTCTCCACTGCCTTTTTATTCCTTCAATCTCTCTTGTCCTCCTCATTTACGAAAGTTTTATATTTCTTTGTATTTAGTACAGGATCTATAGGGCCTCACTACACAGATCGGACTCCTTAGTGATCCTCTTGTTTGCAGCTTCCCAAGCGCTGGGACTACAGGCGCACACTGCCAGGCCCAGTCTCAATTGCCATCTCAGTGCATCCCTCAGGCAAGGCCAGCGCCACAGGACAGGGATCAAACCCCTGGCCCCTGTGTCTGCCTAAGCAGTCACTTTAACCCGCTGAGCTATCTGACTGGCCCTAAAAGATTTTTATTTCTTTTGGGACCTGAGTGTTCATATCCTTTGCCTGTTTGCTTTGGGGATGTTTGGGGAGAATTCCGACTTTTTTTCTGAATGATAAATGTTCTTTACATCATCACAGTTAACACTTACTACTTTTCTAGTTTATTGTCACTTTTCCGTTTTTAATTTTAATTTTTATTGATGCATATTTTTATACACAATAGTTTCACTCCTCATGGGGAGTTGATGCGTGTGCAAAACACGTCTTAATTCAGTTTTCATACCTTTCCCTCTTCTCCCTCCTCCTGCCCGCCCAACCTCCACCCCTTCATTCTGTAATTTATGGCATTTTGTTTGGATTTTGCAATTCGGGGTTTCAGTGTTTTTATACAATCACATGTGGCAGTTCCATGTCACCCTGTGATAACCAGATGTTCCCTTTCCTATTTGAGGCTCTCATGATACTCTTACCATGGTCCAGAAATGTGACCCTTAGTGAACGCTACATCTGCCTCCTGCTTGTTGCTGATTAGCGAGAGGCACACGGTATTCAGGGATAATTTTATCCCATGCCATTTCTCTAAGGCACACGATCTGGACTCTCAGGGAGGAAGGCACAATCCTGGATGGCAATCCAAAGTGATGTCCCCTCGTCCTGGCAAGGAACAACTTGTCTTGTCCACATACCCTCCCATTTTAACTAAAATGCTTATCTTGCAAACATTAAAAAAGCTCATCAAAATTGGTTGTAAATTTTAAGGATTGTATTGAATAAAATAGGTAAACCATTAAAAATCCAATAAAATATCTCTCTTTGATAAATTCTGTCACTTAAATATACACTTCCCACTTGTCTTGCTTTGCATATATTTGGATTTGGATAGTCCTGAGAATTCACAGATGTGTGGTGGTTTATTTATTCTTCTGAGGGAACTGTTGCTGACTTTACAGGAGATCATTGCCTTGTAGTTTGGCAAAAGCACCGAGATCAAATGGAACAGAACCTAGCTGTGGAGAAACCTTTGACTCCTACCAGTGCCGGCACTGTGCATCAGATGTTAAGATGAACCCTCCACACCTCATTGGTTCCAGTGTAGCAAGATCCCAGACAGCCAAGTCCCAAGGCTAGCAGACTGGACTCTGAGAACTCTCCTGGAGTTTTATTGGATAGTATTTTGCCTGCAGAGCTGATGAAGCTCTTGGACTGCATAAATTTCTTGAAGCACCTCCAAAATGGAGCTCTCTGAGGGACCATTCGTTCTTACCCAGGATAAGGCTCTTGGTAAAAATGAGGAAGTCAAATGATAGGAAGGATCTTAGTGAAATACCAGATCAAACTGGTATGATGGTATATGCCTGTCATCCCAGCACTGGGGAGGCTGACAGAGGATGATTGCTTCGAGTTGAAGGCCAGTCTGGGCTATATAGTTAGTTCATGGCCTACCTGAACTGCCCAGTGAGACCCCGTCCTAAAATAAATTTATATTTTCAGTTGTTGTATTCCAGGCTGCTTTGAGACCCTGAATAGCATAATGTTATTACTCCTGATGCCTCTGCTTCATTTCCAGATGTCTCGAGATGGGTTCAGTCGGGATCTCAGTGAGACTGTTCCTCGACTCCCAGGAGAAACGCTGATTACTGGTAAGGAGCCTCTGGTGCTAGGATTGAATAACTGTATGAACAGCGTGGCAGGCTCAGATTGCTTGAGACCCACTTATTCTGTGCAAGACAGAGAGCAAAGCTAGCATTGTTTAGAAGTGCTAATGGACAGAACTCTGCATTCCCATCTTGACCAGAGAGTTCCTTTGAGAGTCTCATGCTTGCAGGGCTGGTGGTAGTCTTCTCGCTGCACCAAAGACTTCATGATTTAGGAAAAAAATGAAACATGGATTACCTCTTGTAAGGCTTTTGCTAAAGCTGTAGGCTCTCATGCCTTAAGGTTATAAGGATAAAATAATGTTTTCTAGCCTATGATATATTGATAAAGGCTTAAGGATTCTTCTCTTTGAGATAACAGGACAAGTATGGCTTTAAGTCCTTCATTTGCCAGAAAATGGAAGTTAGAAATTTATAGGTAAAATTTTCATGTGAGTATTTTTCACTATACCTTCCTGTTAAGAGGAAAGTATTAACTTGGAAGGGCCAGACTGTCCTGCCTGCAGGGTACACAATCACCTAGAAGCTAAGTGCCAGTGTCGTGGACATTCAGATTCTATGTGGGAGTCAAACCCTCCCCACACACTTCAGTGTACTGGGAGCCAGCAGGTCACTGCTGTTACAGGCACCATTCATTGACAGCCTGATATCTCAGCTTTGGCTTAAAAAGCTAAAGCACAGTGCTAATTCGATGAAGGTACTGTACAGTACCTTTATAAACTCATTACCAAGTATCCTGAGACACCATTCTAGCCTTGAGATGAGAAGTATTGGTATGTGTCCTTCCCAAAGTCTGGAAAAGAACAAAGAAGATATTTTACTTTTCATGGTGGTCTTCATGGGTGATATTTTGGGGCTCAAAATCAGTGCCTCAATAGGCATGAGGTAGCCTTAACGTGTATTCTTCACTAACACGAGAAGTGAAAGTGAAAGGGATTTCAAGATCATTTTAAAAATTAAAAGCTAGAAACACATTCAAGGACATCCTTGAAAGTCAAGACAAAGATGTTTCTGCTATAACTAATGAGCTACTGTGATTTAGTTCCTCCTTATGTTTGATTCTACCAAATATGTTCTATTCTCTTGACCATCTGTTTTATACCGCTGAAATACTTGTGATGAGTCCAGATAAACTCTTCTGTGGGCTTTTAGAAGAGAAAGAATACAGAGTAGCTAGATGCCTACTGCTGGCATTCATTTACTAAAAACGTCATCATGATATTTGTGTGGCTGGAGGTTGGCAAAGCACAGTGCCCAGCTTTGAGTCCATGAGACTGTGTGTGGTATTGCCATCCTCTGGTTCCATCAGCTCTGAGTCACTTTGACAACCACTGGAAAGCAGCAGCAGCAGCACCCTCATTCACATCTGCCCCCAGGCAAGCTTAGGGAAGCGCTGCAGGTGGCCAGAGGTGACACAACTGCCCTGATTGGGCCTAGCATGGTAATGTGGGAACATTGCCAGCCAGTCTTCCTTTCCGCCTCTTCAGTGATTTTGATCGTAGTTATGCATAGCTGAATAGTTAATATTAACTTAGTGCCATTTGTTGTGTATATTGGTATATATTTCCATTATTTTAGGGTACTTTTTTTATCTCACTAGACAAAGAAGTTATTTACATATGTCCTTTCAATGGCCCCATTAAGGGAAGAGTTTACATCACAAATTATCGTCTTTATTTAAGAAGTTTGGAAACGGTAAGTAAAATATAAGATCATGAAGATGACCCTAACTGTTAAAGATAATGCTAAACTGTTTCTCTTCTACTTTGCAAGACTGACTGTGGATCAGATTAACATGGGGGAGATAGCAGTCGCTTCTCAACTCTTGATTTTTGCTTGTGCAAAGCTCATTTAACACTAACGCCTGTTAATGTAAGGAGCAATAATTTTATGAATATATTGCATCCCTTACTTGTGGAGAGAGGTTGGTCACTGTAAATTTGTGCTAGCTCGGAGAAGTGAGTTTGGTGAGGAACACTTGTCCTTAGCCAGAAGCACAAAATGAGAACCATTTGTGGGACTTAATTGGTAATGCAGATGCCCCACATGTTGTGCATCAGAATGCGCTTGCCCTTGCTCCAGGCCCAGGTGTATTTCATCAAATGTCACAGGGAGGCTCCTGGTGCGAGTTCCTGCAAAGGTCCCTCACACTAGGACATTCCAGGTATTCAGTGAGCGCTAGGTAGCAGTATAGAACTTGCAGGACTGGTGTGGCTTCTTGCCACTCTGCGTCTTGAGCCCAAGGCCATGAAATATTTGCCACCACAGTTCAGGGAGGGTGGCACTGATGGGACACTGACACAGAGTGGAGATCCCGCAGAAGGGGAGGAGAGAATGAGTAGCCACTGTGGCTGCCACAAAAGAACTGATGGTAGTTGGGGTGCTAGCTGTGGCCATGCAGTGTGAAGGGACAGCTGCATCAGTGCAGAACAGACCGAGGGGTTCTATTGTGTGGGTACCGGCAAATGTAGCCCTCCACTGGATCATAGGCAGGATACACAAACGTACTGGGAGAAATCTAACTTCTGCTTTCTTGCTTTAGCCCAACAGTTCTTTAGGCCAACTGTAATCTAAATTAGTTTGCAACTTTTGATGTTTTTCTTTATTGCATTTATTATTATACCTGAATTGTGAAAAGTGCTGCTCATTATCACTATTGACTGAGCTGTGGCAACTACCACTGCTTCATGTGTCTCGTAGCATGGGGCTAATAGGCTTGGGTACGTGGATCAGGCCATGGAGTCCTGAGCCAGGGAGCTTTCCTTGTGTGCACTGATTCAGACTTCTAAGTCAGACCAGACAGCAGTAAAGATTCTGGTTTCCAGAATGAGAGACATTAACAGCATCTCAGCCCTTGGCAGCAACTGAAGCAAACTTCTACAAATGGTTGTGTGTGTGTGTGTGTGTGTGTGTGTGTGTGTGTAATCATAAAACTTTACTGAAGCACATAAAAAAGGCATGTTTGAAAATTAATGCACCAAATCCATAGTACGCAAGAAATGGTAATAAAAAATCTTAATGTCACAGATTTAGGGCATTTCAGACTAAAAAGAAACATGCATTATTTCCCAAAACCATTTCAAACATGAAAACCAAATAAATTTAAAATAAAATGGATATGCTAGAATTTATATTATAGATATTTTCATAAACTTCCAAATGATTAAAACATAAGCAGTGTACGAAACAGTATTAAAAGCAGGATTTATATGCTGTTTTATTTTTCATTGGTTCACATTTGAGATGCATAATATTTACACTCATTTGGGGGGTTCATATATATGTTATCATATCGTGATCATTTTGATCTTTCTTTTTCCCTCTCTCTCCCCTCCCTCCTCCAACTTTCTCATTGTAAACAGATGGGTTGAGTACACGTAAGACAGGAACCATTGGGAGTGTTGCTGAGTGTTAGCTTCATGGCTTTTAGGCATGCAGTGGCCCCTGGTAAAGGCGCAGTGGTGGTGGTCACCTAGGTGGAGGGGCAGACTGTGTATGGAAGGCTTGATGTGTGCCCCAGAAGTGCAATCGCTTGCGTCCTGCAGTGTGGGGGACCCTTGCTTTCCAGGCCTCCTGGTGCAGTGCTTGGCTGACATGTAAGGAGCATCAACTAGCCAACATGCTCAGTGACAGAGTTGAGGTGGGAAATGATATTAATTGCCGAGGATATTGGAGTAAAACAAACAGTATGAAATTGAGCAGAGAAAAGTTTTCTCTGTTGTGTCTTTAAGAGATGAAAGCTACTCATCTTAACTGGAAGCCAAGCTGTTTTGAACCAGTAGTTAGATATAATTGGTGAAAAAGCTAACCCACCTGTAGGGTAAACTAACCAAAATTAATAGGCTGAGAAAACAGAATGGGGTATTGGGCCCCATCTGAAGTGAAGGGTTCAGATGCACATGCCATATTTTAAGAGGGACATTGGCAGAGTAGAGACAGCTCAGATGAAGAAAACCAAGCTAAGGGACAGAGAACAATTGCAACGCGCAATAATGGAAATAAGTATTGATACAGCCTGACGTGGTACACACAAATCTGTAATCCTTCAGAAGCTGAGGCAAGAGGATCAAGGCCAGCCTGGGTTATACTGAATTCAGGGCCCTGAATTACATAGCAGAATTCTTTATCAAAAAAAACCATAAGCAAAAAAGAGAAAGAAACATTGGCATTTTATGTGAAGAAGACTAAGGAGGAAAGTAATAGAGCAGTCTTTGACTCTGAAGTGCTATGCGGTGGGGATTAGGTGTGTTCAGTATGAATTCCAAGGGACAATTTGGGATACATTGAGAGAGTTGATAGTGATATATGAGAGATGTCACAAGTCAGACTTAAAACAGATGTCAGTACTTTTCAAGTCTCATAATTGGGAAAATACCAAGTTTTATTCATTCCATTTCCATGTGGCACCTTGCAGACAGGGGTAGCCACTGGGGGGTGACTGAGATGACCAGCTGGCAGTGACCATTAACTTACTTGTTCTTCCACCAAACATTTATACAAACATTTGAAGGAATTGACTACAACATTTAGTGTGTGTGTAGCAGAAAGCAGCTAATAGCAGAAAACATCATGTCAAGAAGGCTATTTAGGAGTGGGGAGATAGCTTGGTGGTCTAAGTAACTGCGTGGCAAGTGCAAGTACCTGGGTTCAATCCCCAGTATCACATGCCATGCCAGCACCATGCTCAGCTAGCCACTGACACTGGACATAGTGGCACACGCCTGTAATGCCAGCACCGGAGAGGCTGAGACAAAAGGATCACTACGAGTCTAAGCTGTATAGCAAGACCACGTACCAAATAAATACATTTTTAAAAAAAGATAAAGATAGGATGGCTATTTAGATGGTGGTTTGAGCCTAGAAAGCTACCAGTGCTTCTTCACTGAGGTCCCAAATAACAGCAGTAATTGTGGAGTCCGCTGTAGCATATGAGAACATTCTTTTATGTGTTCCATAAAAGTGGTCCTGCCAGTGGTGTCTTGAAGCAGACAGCTGTTTGTCCCAGGTATGTACACACGACAGTAGGAGCAATGTGCCCTGGTATGTGCAGTCTCACTTTGGAGCCCACGCTCCCATTCTTTAAGAGACGCTGACAGACTCCTGTCACGTCCTCGGATTGCCATAGTGGCTGCATCTGCCCACCCCTTGTGACGTGGTCTGCCAAGGGTCTGTCCTGGCCACTGCCTCCACAGTGACACCCTCAAGCCTGGTAGCACAGAGGCGCTTGATTGTGCAGCTCTTCTTGGCCTCCTCTTGCCCAGGGAGCAACATTGATTTTCCTTTCTGTGATGGAAGCTGGCTCTGCCACCACTCCCCCCACGTATGCACCCTTCTCACTGAGTCTCAGAAACCCTTTCCTGCCATTCTTTGTCCTTAAGAAGCTCCCTGAAGGAGTGGCGGAGGACAGTAGAAGGGACACCTCGAGCAAGCCGTCCTTGGTGCGGTGTGCGCCAACGCTCAGGGAGGCAGACGCTCTAGACTCTAGAGCGTCATGTATATTCGTGAAAAAGATGAATGAACGTCAGATAATTAGGCTTAAATTTTTAAGCAGGCATTACCACATAATGCTGTTATGTGAGATTAAGTTGCTCAAATCTTTTATATTTTAATCTTTTTCTATAAAGAGAGAAATAATAAGCGTTGCTTATGTATATCAAGGATTATGGGAAATGAACATGTTTTTGTAGTTATAGAATTCATACGGGGTTGTGATACATTTTATTTGTACAGTGGGAAATACTTCACTGATACAACCACTTTATTGTATATCCATTACAAATTAAATCTTCTGAAGAGTTTTCTCCACATGGGGAAATACTACTGTGGTAGTAAGTGAAAAGCAGAGTATAAACTGTATGTGTATGAGGTCAGCTGTGAATTTTGAAAATTCAAAACAAAAAATAATACCAAAATGTTCAAAGTAATGACATTCTGGGCACTTGGCCCTGTCTGTTTTCTGGATTTTGTTTTTAATTTTTATGATTTTGTATAATAAACATTTCTTTGTTTTCTCTTTCTCGCCTCTCTGTCTCTCTCTCTCTCTCTCTGTCTCTCTCTCTCCAGCTCAGCCCACCCTGGGGTCAGAGCTGGTATGTTGAGCTGGGGATCAAACCGTGGTCCCTGCATGCTAGCCTATGCAGGCACTGAGGACTGCTGAGCTAGCTTGTTGAACATTTAACTCTAATAAAAAAGCTACCTCAGCTCCAAAAAAAAGCTACCTCAGAAATCACGCGCTCTCTGCAGCCTTCTGCAGCTGTCCCTGAGTCAGCCTTCAGTCTCTGAATCCCTGTGGGCCTTTCTTCATGGATGGCCTCTTAGCTGCACTTGGTAGCCACCTTCCACTTGTGGCTTTCTCCTAAGCACTAGGCATGTCCCCAGCAGGACACTTCTCTAGTTCATCTTGTTCTGTGAATTGAAAGACAGGGTGCTTGTTCGCTTGTTCGCTGGTGCTGTCTTGGCCCTTACATGGAGCCTGGCACCTTGAAGATGCTCAGGAAGTGTGAGTTGAGTGCATGAGTTTTGTCTCATTTATGTGCTTGCAGCTATGACAGTTGCCTTGGGTGTTATGTCCTTCTGGTCCCTATGACAGGTAGAGTAGACTTCAGTAGCTAGCAGGTGCTTAGAAAAAGTGTCTTCAGTGAGTGAACTCAGGGAAGCGGACTCCACAAATGCTCTGAGGTAAAGGCCTTGTTACAGGTTGACTGTAGTAGAGGCCCTACTGAATCCCAGCATCTCAAATCCCAGCATTGCCTCTGGAGTTGAGAAATCCCTTACCCACATTTAATTATGGGGGTGTTAAGGAACTTGTCTTAAAATTAATACTGTGAGCGGCAGGGGCCACCAAAGGCATGGGCTATCTTTTGATGTAGTAGAAAAGCATGAAAAACACCTTCAGTTTGTCATCGAGAAGCACTTTGGGCCCAGTGGATGACAGGCAATTAAAGCCATTCATGCCCACATCCTGCAATGTAGAAGCAGTTCCTGAGGTGAATCCCATACTGTGCTAAGCCTGGAAGTGCATGTGGCCTCATGAGATATGGAAAGGAGGGTTTAAATGGAATAACACACAGCTCATGGTGCTATGCTCAGTGCTGTGAGGCTACACAGCAAAGGGATAGTCACAGGATGCCTTAGACAGGAAGGGATACTTGAAGCAAGTCTTGGGAACTGGTCACAATGGCACGGGAGGGACGGGCGAGCATAGGAGATAGAGGGTTTCCACACCCACATGGCGCTTTCCCTGTGGAGATGCTTGGATGGTCTATGGGGCTACAACATTGGGTGAACAAAGTAGTGGGGGACAGGAGGGAATGACACTAGAGAAAGAGGCAGCACAGGAAACTTGTAAGTCACTTAAGAGATGCGTGATACATGGAGAAGGCTGGACCCCAAGTGCAGAGCCAAAGGACAGATCTGGCCACACTGTGGTGGATGGGTCGGGACGAGAGGTGGGCAGAAAGACCTGCGAGGAAGTCACGAGAGGGTTACAGGTAAGCGAGAAGGGCCCAGTGCCCTTAAAGCAGATGTAGAATGGGGAAACAGCCATGAGGGACGCAGAGGTTCTGAGTGGCCACAGGGAAGTGGGAGTTACAGGGCAAAGTCCAGCCAGCAGTGACTCCTGGGACTTCTCACTTGAATGATTGGAGCTGCTTCCATTGATTAGAACACATGCTATGGGAGGAGGAGGCTGCCATAGACTGTCCTGGCAGGGCACAGGTGTGAAGGTGGAGATTTAGCATGGCAAGCTAGCAGGTGGGACGGTCACCCCCTGCCACTGGGAATGTAGCTCTGGGAGGGATAAAAGCTGCCCGAGTCCAAGAGATTTCCTGACCAAGCCATGTATGTAGCACACAAAGGGCCATGTTGGGTGCCAGCAACCTTTCTCCATCGTGAAGAGAGGAACAAGGGTCAGGGCCAGAAACAAAGCCACAGAGCTGAGGCAAAGCCCCTGGGAGCCGCTGCGGCCACAGAGGTAGGAGAGGAGAATACCAGGAAGGAAGGGGCGGCCCACATGGGACACAGTGTGGGGTCAGTAAGGTAAGAGTGAAGGGGGGCTCGGAGGCCAGCCCCAGAATTCCCTGTGAGCTGGAGGAGCAGGTTTTCTCTTGAGCCTGCTTCCGCCTGCTCTCGCTGCAGGGTTGTGTGGCTTCCATGCCTCCCCTGGCCGTGCCCACTCTGCTTGGTCACTTCTCTTCATAGATACTATATCGACCAAGCTCTTTCAGGTTTACTGAATGCTTTTGTATTTTGTTTTTGTACGGTACCAGGGATTAAACGCTTCATGTGTAATACTGACCTATAGCCCTAGCCCCTTTGAAATAATGATTTCTTTTGAGATAGGCTCTTTCTCACTTGTAGAATTGCTCAGGCGGGGCTTGAACTTGTGATCTTCTTCCCTTAGACTCCCAGAATATTGTGATTACACGCATCTACCACCGTGCTTGGTTCTGAGCTCTTTTCTTTTCTTTTTTTTTTTTTTTTTTTTTTGTCTTTTTGAGACAGGGTCTCGCTATGCAGTTGAGGCTGATCCTGAGCTCACTTTTGTAGCCCAGGCTGGTCTCGAACTCGCACCAATCCTCCTGCCTCAGCCTCCCGAGTACTGGGATTACAGGCGTGCGCCACCACGCCCGGTCTGAGCTCTTTTCATTAAGATTTTTTTTAAATGTATTTGGTACAGGTCTCACTATGCAGCTTGGACTCATAGTGATCCTCCTGTTTTCAGTCTTCCCACTGCTGGGATTACAGGCATGCTCCACCATCCCCAGTCTTGGTGGCCATGTTAGTGCACCTGGGTGTGGGCTGGCACTGCATGTGATGCTGGGGATCGAACTCGGGTCCCTGTGCTTGCCTAAGCAGGCATTTAGTCCACTAAGAGCTATCTTGCCAGCCCATAAGCCCTTTTTCACACACTTATACAAACAAACAACAACAACAATGATGCTGGGAAGATAGCTCAGCAGCATAATTATCTGCCTGGCAAGTGCAAGGTCCCAAGTTCAATCCCTGGTACTGTACACTATTCCAGCACCAGAACCCCAGGCATGGTGGTGCATGCCAGTAATCCCAGTGATAGAGACGCTGACACAAGAGGATCATTACAAGTCTGAGCTGCATACAAGACCCCGTATTAAAAAAAAAAAAAAAAAAAAAAAAAAAACTTTTGTTTTAATCAGTACATGCTTGCAGTAATTTTTCATAGTACATTCATTGTGGAGAGTTGGTATGCATTATTTCATTTGTTTTAACTTTTTACTTTCCTTCCCCATCTGTAGATTCCTTTCCCATTTGAAAAACACCTATCTCACTGACTCCCATCATCCATCTTTTATTTTGCTCTTTAAGTTACTTAAATTTTGGATTTCACACATAAGAAAATGCATGTAATATTCAAGTTTCTCCACACCGGTCTGCAGTAGACAAAGTGACACTACCCAGGTACATTCCAGGTCATTTTTTATTGGGAGTGGCTGAAGCTTCATATTGGTCATGTGTGGGAGAGCAGGACAACGCCTCAGTACCTGAAGCAGTCAAACTACCTCAGTCCAGAGAAAAGCATCCTGCCTGGTCCTTCTGAGTGCAGGCATCCTAGATAAGGCATGGTCACCCTGTACGGGTACTCTTCCAAACTTGCAAGCTTAAGCTATCTCCGAATATTACCACTGCTGACCAAATGTCATTTTGAGGTTACCACATTCCTGATAACATGCTCACAGCAGGGCTGTATGTGCAGGACTGTCCCATGCTGCGCGGTGGGACAGTCCTGTGTGTACCACTGGGGATGCCAGCCCACAAGAACATGTTAATACCTAAGCTTCTTCACTTTGTACCCACGCTGATGGCCAAATCAAGGGTTGCTTGGCTAAAAACCCTGCTATTGAATGTCATATAATGGACTGAATTAATGAACTCACTGCAAGTCAGATTCCAGGCCCTGTAAAGGGTCTCCTCACTAACTCGGCAGTTCTTTTAGTCTGCAGTGAACTTCTTGTTCATTACGAGCCCTTGTCTGTGCACTGTAGCTGACCTTGGGTTTTATCCTGCCAAAAGCTTTGCCTGAGCTCTGTAAGTTGTCCTCTCAGCCTCTGATGAGGTCTGTTTCCTCCCATCTGTTCTTCCTTCCCTCCCCTCTGAGAGGAAGGAGTCAGGCATCTCACTATCCACAGCAAATCGCTCCTTCCAGCCTTTTTCCTTCTATCCATCCTGAGTCCCCATTCCCATCTGTCAGTCTGCCTTGCGCTCTGTTTTTGTTCTTTCTCATTGCTCCACACCCTGCAGATCTGTACCCGCCTCATGATTTTGAAAGCCCTTCTTTTTTAAAGAAAAAAAATTTTTCGAAAGCCCTTCTTATAGCCTTGCTGTATTCTTTCTTCCCCTTCTTTGCTAAGCTTCTTAAAAACAAAACCTTACCTACTGCTTCCACTTCCGGCTTGGGGGCTCCAGAGCCTCTTGGGTCTGGCTTCGCCACCCTGCTGGAATTACGTATTCCGTGCACCATTCCAAGGCCTCGCGGGTGCCCTCAGCTTTTCCCTTCTCTGTAGTAGTGATCACTCTTCCTTCTTTCTTTGTCCCTTTCTCTGTGTACGTTTTGTTGTTGTACCTTTTGCTTGCATGCTCTCTCTCTCTCGCTGTCTCATTCTTTCTGTGTCTTTCTGTCTCTCTGTGTCTGTCTGTCTGTCTGTCTGTATCTATCTATCTATCTATCTATCTATCTATGTTCCTTTGTTTTTTGTATTAGAGACAGAACTCAGAACTCAGGACCTTGCACTAGCCAGGGTGGTGCCCACGCCGCTGAGTAGTCTCCCTAACCATATGTTTCACTTTGGCAGGCTTCATGTGCTTGGAGAGCCTGTGTTGCTCTGGGAGTGCTCTCCTGCAGCTTGGAGTCTCATGGGGCAGATCAGCCACAGTCACATAATCGCACCAGTACTGACTGCAAGCAGTGGCCAGTGTTGTAAGGAAGGACAGGAAGGCAAGTGTCCCAGGTGCCTGGCTTTTGTTAAGAGGAAAGGGCTCTGCCCGTGCGGTCTGAAGCTACAGGCAGGGATGGGAGGTGAGCAGGAGAAGACACAGCAGCCTAGGACATGCCCTGAGCACAAAGGAAGTACAGAAATAGAACCAGGCAAGGGATGACACAGGGACATATATGGCCTGGGCCATGCCACACCTCCTAAGGGTTTGGCATTTTATGTTGATTTTTCTTTTTAATCAGATTTTTAAAAATTGACACAATCAGCTGGGCATGGTGACACATCCCTGTGAGCTCAGTACTGAGGCTATATTGCCACAAGCTCAAAATCAACTTGAGCTACATAATGAGATCCTTTCTCAAAGATGAAGAACTTGACAAAAACTCATTTCTCCTGTACCACATGTTTCAAAGTCTGTATACCTTCTAGAAGGGCTCACTGAAGCTAATGAACATGTGCGTCGCCTCCCACACTTCACTTTGTGTGGAAGTGTGTGGTGAGGACACTTAGAATCTATGTTGGCTGTGGCCACCATGCTGGACAGTAGATAAAAGGTATCCTTTGACTGCCTGCTCCCCACCCCCATCTCCCAGGATTGGGCTCCCTGGAGTTCCGCCATGAGGAACTGTTAGGGGGATGCGAATGGCAATGCCAGCAGCAGGTGGCTTGGCCCCTAGTTGACCTTGTTGCCATGTCCGGGCACTTCAGGAGGGGTGTGGCAGCAGATGCAAAGAGAAGTTGCTGGCTGGGTTGGGAGAGCTTGACAGATGCAAGACTAATTTAAGAGGGTTAAGGGTAGAGGAGAGGGGCGGAGCAGGGCAGAGGCCTTGCTTTTGTGGCTTTTGAAGCCAGGATGTGCAAATGGGTAGTCAGCTATCAAGGTAGGAAACCTGGCAGCAGGCCAATGTTGAGAGAGAGAAAAGTGTGTGCTCGGCTCTGCGCAGACACAGAGGGAGGCCTCCTCGGAAGCTCTGCCGCTGCAGCCTGCTGCATGCCTGCCTGTGTTCACTCCTCCTGCTCTCCAGCCTCCTGTGTCTTATCTTTCTGCCACAGTCCATCGCAGAGGTCTGAGCCTGGCCCAGATCCAAGTGCTCTTTGATTCCTCCCAGGCTCCCCTGTCTTACTTTCTCCCTTGGATTTCACCTTTTCTCACGGCCCCTCAGAGTCCCCGACGGGCCTGCACTGTGGGGTGCCATAGTGTAGTGGGTGTAGCGCTGCTGACTGAGCTCTTGGAAAGCTGCTCGATCTTGGGGTCCTCTTCTCCACAGTCATCCTGTGGCTCTCACTGGCCTAGTCCTGGTGCAGTGATGCTGAGCCTTTTGTAGCTTTCAGCAATAGCAGACAGCTGGCTGTGACTCCTGTGCCATAGGTTTTCCACCTGTGCCCTAGGAGAGTCCCAGCACCTGCTCTTAGACCTGGGAGCCTTGCATTTTGACAAATTCGGCCTGTTTTCTCACATGTGAAGAGACAACCCATACTGTATCCAGAAGGTCGGTCGGTCCTTTACGGGTCATCTTTAAAGCGGGCATTGATTCAGAACTCTGGTGGGATCTGAACAGCACATTATAATTCATCTCCCCTCCCATTCCACTTTGTATGGCCTCTTCTTGTGGCTCCAGGCACTTGCAGCTTGGCATCTTGGCTGCTTGGCCACCTGTGTCTTATCTCCAGGTAGAACCAGGCCCTGAACTCAACCTGGGGCACTGTGCAGGTTATCTTTGGGCCCCATTGCCAGGAACAATTTCTGTCACTTCCTGGGCCATGTCCTTTGTTTTAGCTTATGTCTCACACTTATCTCTCAGCTATTTCAGGTACTTAGGGACAGAATTTTGAGTTACAATGGACCTTTGCAACACCTTCAATATCTAATGATGTTTAGGTAGTGATAACTCAGGTTCCCAGAGAGTGAGTCTAATTTTCCTATTTGTAGACCCTCCAATTTGAAGTGCTGAGTTAGCAGATCTTCAATGTGTCACTCAGGGAAAATGCGCTAAGTAGCTTCATTAGGTGTCTTTGGCCAAGAGTGCTTGCTTCTCCTCACTGTCGCAATATATATAGAGAGAACCAAGAGTAGTAGCATGCGCTTGTGATCCCAGAACTCAAGAGGCTCGGGAAGCAGGCTCAGCAGCAAGTTCAAGGCCAGCCTGGGCTATGTGGGCAGACCTTATCGCAAAAAACACAAACAAAAAAAAGAAACAGCAACAAGGTTTCTTCTCGCTTTTAATTCTCCTTCTTTAAAAAAATATGCTTGATTCCTTGTTGGAAGACTTTGGTGTGACATCCAGTGTGTGTTTTATGTGGAAATTGACATTTAAAAATGTAATTCACAGTTGCTTATAAGTCTCAGTGAAGTCTAAGCACAGTAACAGACCACCTGATAGCATGTTTTTCGGAACTACTCTCTGAGGGGAAGTAAATACTTTATAGTATGTAGTCATGTGTGAACACCTTTACTAAGTAGCATTTTTCTCTTTAGACATCCTGTTTCAATCATGTAGTGAAATGCCTTGTGCCATGGCAGTGGTACAAAATGCCTCCTTAGAGGTCCAAACGGAAAAACCTGTCAGCTGCTAGCTAGAGCTGGATCTTCTAGTTTGCAGAGCACAGTTTCATCTTCCAAATACTTCAGCATTCTCTGACATCATAATCATGCAAACAATGGCTTTCGTAGTTTTCTGGCTACTTCTGACAGGCATCACACCAGGGATTTTTTAAATCAGTTATCTCAAATCACCCCTGCTTTACACGTACATGTTGCCAGGAGATAAGAGTAGCATGCCAACATCATCCAGCTAATAAATATCAAAACTAAGATTTGAAACCAGTTTGTCCACATTAATAACCTATCTCTAGCTGGGTATGGTGGCACAGGCCTGTCATTCTGGCACTTGGGAGGCTGAGGCAATAGGATTGTTGTGAGTTCAATACAGTTTGAGCTTCTCAGTTGAAGAGCAGCCTGAACTGCATTGCCAGACCCTATCTCAAAAAAGCAGAAAAAGGGGGAGAGGGAGAGAGAGACAGAGACAGAAACAGAGAGACACAGAGAGATTGTGTCTAGCTGAGCCTGGTGGCACACACCTGTCACTGTAGCACTCACTGGGGGACTCAGGCAAGAAGATCAACATGGGTTCTAGGCCAGCCTGAAATACACAGAGAGACCCTGTCTCAGAACGAAAGAGCCTGTTTTTTTTTTTTTCCTACACAGCTATACTTCTACTTTTTTGCCTTTTTATTTTGAGATAATTGTAGACTTTCAAAAGCAGTACAGAGGGGCCTCATGTGTCTGTTGCCCTGCGCTCCCTAGCAGTGTATTACTTTACCAAAACCAGGAAGTTATTGGCACAGTATAGCTAACCTGCCTCTGACAGTGCCTGAACTGACCCCGTGTTCTTGTATGCCGCCTTGCCGTATGTTCCTGGACACAGTCCATGACGTTTAGCCATTGATAACCACAGAAGAGTTCCTTCATGGTCACACCCCCTCCCCTTAACCTCTCCCTTCCCATCTCTGCAGTTTGGTCATTTGGAGATGGTCACGTGTCACTCTGATGCAGCATGTGACATGTGACCTTTTGACATGGGCTTTACTTACTCAGCTTGATGCCCCTGCAGATCTTCCAGGTTGATTATGTCCTCAGGATGTTCATTTTTGTTGCTGAGTAGTGTTCCATGGTATGGACACAGCACAGTCTTTGACTTTCTGAGTTGCTAAATGTTTCCAGGAATATATTTATATTGTATGAGAAAATGTTTACTATATATATTGTTTTTGAAAAAAAAAAATTTAAAAATCAAAGAAGTACTTTTTTGTATCCCCTAACAGAACATTTTTTTTCAATTTTTTATTGTTTAAATTTAACAATGGTTATACTACATATTTTCATCATCAGATCAGTTTAGATTAATACATATAGGTATATAAGATTGATCAAACAATTAAACATTAACCTTTCTAAATCCACATTACTTTTTTTTTTCTTTTCCCCTTTCTTTTCTGTGGAAGTTGACATATTGCATATCGTCCTCACGGTCTGGGCTGGAGCAGGAAGTTAGTCGCGGGAACGCAGAAGCGGGGCAGAGGGGCACAGGGAGCTTACCCGCGGCGGGTGCGCAGGCTCAGCTCCCAGGGGTGCCCCTAACAGAACATTTTTAAAGAGGAAAATCTCAACATTTTAAAAAGTATATGTCATCTAGTAAAGTATTAAAACAGTTGGATTAAAAGTTACATATCCCATCATGCCTTCATCCATAAGATTATGTATTTTAAAAGCTGGACATGGTGGCACACACCTGTAATCCCAGTACTAGGGAGGCTGAGGCAGGAGGATCACTGTGAGTTTGAGGCCAGCCTGGACTATGAATTCAGCTCAAGGCCAGTCTGAACTGCATAGTGAGACCCTGTCTCGAAGAAAAAGAAAGAAAGAAAAGAAAAAGAAGAAGAAGAAGAAGAGGCCGGAGAGATAGCTCAGCAGTCTAAAACACCTGCTCGGGCAAGCTTACACAAGCACAAGGACTGCAGTTCAATCACCAGCACCAACACACTGCCGTACTAACCCCACCCCTACAGCAGGCTGAGCTGGCCACTAAATAAATAAATTTAAAACATGGGAAGCCGGGCGTGGTGGCTCACGCCTGTAATCCCAGCACTTGGGAGGCTGAGGCAGGAGGATCGGTGTGAGTTCGAGACCAGCCTGGGCTACAAAAGTGAGCTCAAGGCCAGCCTCAACTGCATAGCGGGACGCTGTCTCAAAAAGACAAAAAAAAAAAAAAAAAAAAAAAAAAAAAAAAAAAAAAAAAAAAAAAAAAAAAAAAAAAAAAAAAAAAAAAAAAAAAAAAAAAAAAAAAAAAAAAAAAAAAAAAAAAAAAAACCATGGGAAAAGAAGAAATAAAAAAGGATACATAATTTAGGCTGTCACAGTATATTTTCTGTGCTGCTTTTCCACTTAAACTGTTTTGCCTTGTGCCAATGTTTCTTTAGAAGCTATGTACTTCTATCAAATCCACTCTGCTCTGTAGACATCTGTAGCTCCTCAAGTGTCCTCTCACACTTAGCTTTGTTTCTCATGCTAAATGATGATTCTAAGTCATTAGCAGTAACATGATTAACTCTTGGTATATATCCCTAGGCCTCGGCTTGGATGTCACCTCTGCCTTGTGTTTACTGTACAGGTTACTGAAGCTTTTACAAACCTCGGTTGGTGCTTCAGGAAACAGGGATACATTCCCTTTGCCCTATAAATGGTTTCGAAGATAAAATGAGACAGCGCATGCCCAAACCCTGTGGCAAGCCATAGCTGGCACAGACAAGGCCCCCGTATGTGGCAGCCACGACTTGACTGACATGATTCTGTCATGCTAGCACTCTTGTGGGCTGCTTGAACCCAGTGTTGGTTTGCTGACCCAGAGCAGCTTTTGGAACTGTGCTTGTGACGAGTGCTACTTCCAGGCACTTAAGTCCTAGTGAGAAAAACAAATGTGTAAAGCCACGGTTCAGGACAGTCAGTAGGAAGCAGGTGGTGTGAAACAAATCTGTCTTCAGCACCAGAGACCTTGAGAGAAGGGGGCGGCTCCCTGTGCCTTTCTAACTGGGGAGTAAGGTGGCTCAAAAAGAGCAGAGCAAGGGTTAAGACCCAAGCTAGGGCCTGGGACACAACTTAGAGTGATCATTTAGACTGAGAAGCGGCGTGGGAAGATGTCTGTGGGCACGTGGCCTGTTGCAGATGAGGTATTTGAAATCGTTTGAAGTCTGGTGAAGGAGCTGGCTTAGCTGGAGATCAGGTTGGGAAAGCAGTCAGACAGGAGCCAGCTTCAGGTGACGTCATAGTACTCTGAAATTATGGGCCCAGGGGAATTCCCTCTGTCCCATAGACAATGTGCTTTCTTGGCTCCTTAAACGCTTGCTTTTTTGTGTGTGATCTGTCCCATATTTGTGTTCATAAAGAACAAAGGGGATGGAGCCCAGCGGGATGGCTCAGTGGTCTAAAGCACCTGCTTGGGAAAGCTTGGGCGGCTTCAGGGACCACGGTTCCATCCCCGGCACCACATGCTGCGCCAGCCCTGCTCTCAGGGAGGGCTGAGCCGGCCATAAAAATGAATAAATAAATAAAGGTTCTGAAACAAGGAAAAAAAAATATAAATAAATAAATAAATAAATAAATAAATAAATAAAAGAACAAAGGGGCTAAGGGAAAAGAGCACCTTCATGCTTATGGTTATTTTACATGTTGATTGATGTCTTAATTCCACCAACAGAAATATTAACTTTTGTGTTTTTATCCATTACAGGATTCTGCTCTAATACTTGATGTCCCTCTGGGTGTGATCTCAAGAATTGAAAAAATGGGAGGCGCAACAAGTAGAGGAGAAAATTCCTATGGTCTAGATATTACTTGTAAAGTAAGAGATTCAGTACTTTTTTATACAAAGAAAATGACACAGTCGTGTTGAATAATAATAGAAAGTTAATATGGGCTGAAGCCAATCCAAATCTGCTGCACATCTCTGGTCCTAGAAATAGCTATCCCCTTACCCTTTGAGATTTCTTAAAGCACTGAGGGAGACTTTTCCCATCCCTGGGAGGGGCCTCGAGGAAATAGTCAGTTTATCAGCTTGACTGAATAGAAAGGAAACATTGTCATTAACATTTCTTAGGCTTCTTTAGTTCTTGATCCAGTCTGCTGTGGGACCTTGATCATATGTCACCAGCTAGACACCTTCATACCATGGAAAGAGTAGATCTTGCCCTCTAGGAACAGGATATGTCTTTACCTCTAACAACCTTTGTAGCATTTCCTGAGTTTTTAGAGGTAGTAGTCTCATATTTTCTTTGGCATGATATTCAGGAGATGCTTAACACTAATTAAATACAGTAGGTTATGTTAGGAACTATTGCTTGAACATCTGTGTCCATTCTACCACACTCTAAGTGCTTCGTATAGTCTCCACCCCAACCTTTAAAGATGAGTGTATGGTAGACAGGAAGCCTGAGGCTCAGCAGGTGGTCACATTGCCAAGATCACCCTCAAATGACAAAGCCACTCCCGAAATCCAGCGAGACAACCAGTACTCAGTCTTCTGGTGAGGAAACCTGCTTTGTGGGGACTGGGTTTCAGAAGATGACTATCGTAGCATGGTGGCCACATCCAGAAAGAGCTGGAAGGGATTTGGAGATCATCTATCCGCCTAGTTCTCGAGCCCAGATATGTATCAGACCAATCAAGGAAGCTTTTTAAAAATGTAGATCTCTGAGATTTACCCCTGATTCTACAGCAAGATCATCTGTGAAGGCTGGAGCCGAGGTGGCTGGGATGGTTCTAAGCAGCTCAGGTGACAATGTACTATTACTCTAGAGCAGGAGCTGCCAAAGGTTTTCTTCTAAAGGACCTGATAGCCAGTATTTTACACTGGCTGAGCCTTGTAAGATTTGTGTCACCCTTTCTTCATTGTGCTTTGGGTCATCCACCCTTTGAAAATGTAAAATAACATTCTTGGCTTGAGAGCCATAAAAAAGTGACCTGGCCTGAAGCTTACTCACCACTAGCCAGTTCTCCTACCGTTGGAGACGAGAGATCTTTGCTAAATGACATGAGTTGCTTAGAGTTGCCCAAAGAGCCAAAGGAAGTGCCAGAATCAGAAACGCTTGTCCTAGTCTCATGGGCTGTGGCTTCTAATAAGCACTCCCTTTTACTCATGTTTGGGTTATGAATCCAGTAAAGTCTTTTTTTCTGTAGTTTATAAATGACTGAGACACTACCAGAAACCAAAAGGTTATGTCGTTCTTAAGTTGGCCTAAAAATTCTCCACTACAGCCCACTCTGCTTTTTGTTTTGTTTTGGTCTAAACTACCTTCGTGCCTTATCTGTTATCCAAGCTACTGGCTGTATTTAGGCCTTGAAGCATGGGGATTTATGATGATGGAAGGATTCTGCACGTCACATAAAAAGATTGATGAGAGTAGAATGTTAAAAATCCTCAAGGGAATGTGGTTGATATCTTCGTGATTTTGAAGGGACTTTAATTCTAGTGAGCTTTTTAAAAATCCTATTTGTTACTTTTTCAATAGAAAAACTTGTATTTAAGTATTAATGCCTTTCCCAAGTAATAAGACAAAGCATGTTCTCTCCTTTAGACTCTTAATAAGCAAAGGCTTAGCAACAGCTCCCCAGGCCTAATTCTCAAGGTTTGCATATGTATATTTCTTGGAATTAGCCTACAGCTAAGGATGTTAGCCCAGACCAATCTTGTGGCACTACATGATCTCCCTGGCAACACTGCAGTCACTGGAGTCATTCTCCATTTTCTCAGTCAGACCCGTGCTGACGGAGGGGTTGCTGTGGTGGTGCTAAGGCTTGGACCCTGTGTCTCTGCTCTGCACACAGTACCAGTAGTGCAGCCGCTCCTGACAGGCCTGCATGCGGGGCCGCCTCAGCCTCATGTGCCGAGGCTTTTGCTTGTCAGCAGCAGTGCCCTCATGGTACATGGTGATCCCAAAGTGTGTTCAGTGGCAGGGGAGAGATTAGCTCTGAATATGGGATTTTTCCCATGCAGGCCCCATACCAGCAGCCCCTGCGGACCACTTGGTGTCTTCAAAAAGGAGCCAAGCCACACATGGTGGCGCACGCCTGGCATCCCAGCACTTGGGAGGCTGAGGCAGGAGGATCACTGTGAGTTTCAGACCAGCCTGGGCTACAAAAGTGAGCTCAAGGCTAGACTGAACT
>PVJA010023490.1:0-32924 GCA_004027025.1 Myocastor coypus | reverse complement strand
TGGTGGGGGTGGTGGTGGTGGTGGTGTGTGTGTGTGTGTGTGTGTGTGTGTGTGTGTGTGTGTGTGTGTGTATGCTTTCAAACATACACATGTTTAAACATCAAGAACTTTCACCTACAGGTTTGGCAGTCCTGTTGACAAGTTACTGGATCACTGGGGTGACTATTGAGGTTAATTCCTTCTTATGGGAAGTTGAAAGAGGGAGAGAAGATTTTTTAAAGGCCCCAAAATCAGAATGCGATACTGAATGTCGGCTGCACTGGCTGCAGTTCTGCCCGATGGCAATGCTCATGCATTTCTGGAGTGCAGACAATGCTCTTTGGGTGTGCTCCCTTGCTTAGCTCTGAGAACAATTGTTGCAGGGTTGTGAGACCATTTTTCACATAGAGAGAGTGAAGGCACAGAGGTTAATCATTTGTTGAGGCTTACTAGATAACAGTGCCTCGATGGACCAGGTGAGGCAACTGAGACACCTGTCTCAGGTAAAATAACTTGAGTTCAAAGACCTCTTGACTGAGACTGGTAATTTTTTAAAAGTCACTAAAGCAAAGTGATTCACGATGAACACAGCATTACAATTTTAAGTAAAGAAGGAATTTTC
Organism: Myocastor coypus; assembly: GCA_004027025.1. Lineage (NCBI taxonomy): Eukaryota > Metazoa > Chordata > Mammalia > Rodentia > Myocastoridae > Myocastor > Myocastor coypus. The sequence goes on along the minus strand of PVJA010023490.1, from coordinate 32,323 downwards.
CCTGGGCCTGCACGACTATCTTTCCTCAGATGACCTCAGTCTGGGTACTGATGGACACAACCATATAAATATCAAAAATCGTGATTCTCCTGAAGTATCCCACAAAGTAATCCCATAGCCCAGTGGGTCCGTGGCCATCAGGGGTACAAAGAGTGATCAGAAGAGAGTGTTGTGCAACCCAAAGGTGAAGTACAGCCCATCTCTCAGGAGAGGGGACCGCCAGACTGGAGAGACAGAACATGGATTACCTGCTGGAAGGAGGAGGGGCTACATAACAAACTCAGGACTATTGGGAACAAGAGAAGAAGAGAAGGAAATCTGCAACTCCAGGAGTTCTTGTAGTTGAGTTGTGAATGCCGCAGATTCCCAACTCACTTGAGGAAAGGAGAAACAGGCATGGTTAGTTGGAGGTGGGGGACGGAAGTAAGCGAGCCCGCCTGGCCATTTAGCTAACTACCAATAGCTACTGGGTAGAACCGAGGCGGGGCTCACTGGCCAGAGAGGTAGACAAGATCCAACACATCAAGATACAGCATGAGGTTAGGAAGGCAGTTCACAAAATGTGCCCTGATGCCCAGGGAGGAGTGAAATCTTGAGTCAAGTCTTAAGAGGCAGATATGGCTCCAAATGCTGGAACTCCCAACCACTCATTCTTCCTCCCAGTACCTGTGTCTTATGAGCTTTCCTGGTTGGTGCTACCCTCCTCACTTCAAAGATGAGGAAATGGAGACAACAGAGTCTTTGCCAAGTTTCCCAAGTTCACAGTCAGGAAAATAAGCACAAAGACTTGAACTTGGCAGTCAGTCCCATTGCTCCTGAGAACTGAGGAACCTGCCAGAAGTCAGGAGGGAATGAGAAGATAAATGGGCAGTTTGGTACTCTAAATTCTAGCTGAGTATGGCAGCCCGTGCCTGTTCTCCTAGCTCTCAGGAGAGTGAAGCCAGGGATATCTCATGTTTAAGACAAGCTTGAACTACATAATGAAACTGATATCAGACTGGACTACATAGCGAGACCTTGTTTGAAAGCATACACACACACACACACACACATACCACCGCCACCACCACCACCACCACCACCAATTTATCGATTAATTAATAAAACTCAAATCCTGCTTGAATGATCCTGAGTGAAATCTAGACAGCAGAGAGATTTTCCTTCCCAAGAAGTATAGGAGTCAGGCTAGTGCCTTTAATTTGGCATCAAATGAGAACTAACAGAAAAGGTTGAAGAGAGAGGTGAGAAGCCCAGTCTTGTGTTTATTGAATGTTGTTTTTAAAGCTTTTAGTATAGGGCCTATAGGGTCTCGCTGCACAGATCGGACTTGTAGTGATTCTCCTGTTTTCAGCCTCCCAAGGGCTGGGATTACAGGTGTGTGCCACCAATGCTCAGTCTCAAGCACAGTCTCAGCACCCTGAGGAGCATGGTTGGCATGGCACATAGGAGACTGAACCCTAATCTGTACCTGCCTAAGATGGTAATTTAATCTTCCAAGGTATCTGGCTGGCCTTTAGTTGAACATTTTGAATTTCTCTTTTATCGCCTGTAGAATCGGGTAGTTGTGCCTATCTATCCACACACACCTGTTCTTTAGATTAACAATAATAACAATGACAACAAACAAAAGGAACCAAGGGCAGAAGATGTTTTGTCACATGAGCTACAAGACAGCAGTTTTCCCAATATTTGTTGTTAGTGTTAGGATTTGTACAGTCATCATTTTAAGTTATCTTTGTATCATTTGTCCTGTATATGACACCAGGAAAAGCAATGCTCCTAGAAGCTGATGTTGATGGAGCGTTTTCTACGTACAAGGTTTTTCATTCACTTCTTTCACCATGTACAATGACTTCAGAGGTGACCACTCTGATCCTCCATCATCATGAAGTTAGTCTCAATATTGGCGATGTAGGCACTGGTTGACCGCTGCAGGTTTGATCACTCATGATACATTTTAAGATTTCAGAGACAACTGAACATGAAGCTGGCTTAGTAGAACAGCATCTGTCCACTTTTTAAAATCAGATCAACCTGTTCCTCTTTGCAATCCCTTGTGACCTGTCAAGCCACAGCAATCATGTCCGTCTATAATCCTGTTCCATGTGGTATGATTACTGTAACTCAAATGGCCAGGATGACATATGATCTTGTTATTGCTTTTGTCAGTGCTCTTGTATTTGTTTAATTTTGTTTGTGGAAGAGTTGTTGCCCCTATTGCAACCAGGGATGCTCTGTTCTTATTACAGTCTTACCTCAATAAATGAATAGGTACGATATCAGAGGATATTCCACAACATGCTAGATTGATTCACATTTAGCTTCACTTCAGTAGGAAATAGCCATTCTCAATTGCCTTCTGCTGGGGGAGCTGACAGATCTGTTCTCTTTTATCAGTCATTTCATAACCTCACTACTTCCCACAATCCTACAGAGATTACATGGTCAGCAGTGGCATTTGAGTGTTTCTCTTTCTCATCCCTGCTCCGTGAAAGACCTTAGATCTCCTTGAGGGAGTGAGGTGAGAGGAAACATGCCAGAGAATTCAGCTCTTATCTCCTTGGCTGACTGATAGGATGTGGAAATAGCTCCTCGAGTTGGGGATGTCAGTGTGCTAAGTGCGCGACAAGTAACGCAAGACTTTCCCCACATGTTATTTTTATAGGCTCATTGGCTGAGGCTGTAGAATAATAGAAACAAATCTTTTGTTTCAAAATACAGCATCCCACTGCCAGGTAGAGTTAACACCATCAGAACAGTCAGTTCAAGCTATAGCCTGGACAGAGGTGAGTACAAAGAAAAAGCTATTGGTTTTTATGACTCCTTAGACAGCAGAACTCTATGAGAGATGGAAGATACATTGCAGGTAGGCCCACATTTCCCATGCTCTCCTCTGTGACAGGTATTACTGAATTATTGCACTTTCCCCCACTTTTCTTGGTTTAATCTCAACATTCATTTCAACACAGTCATTTCCAATCATGTGAGGTTGGAATAAGAAATGGAACTTATTTGCCAATGATGCTGTTTCTGTAGACAAGATCATACTGAGTTTAGTATTGTTTAATAGACAAAGTGGGCTTGACTTTGAAATGCTACATTGTAGCATCCATCCCCTCTATAGTTGACTGTGGGAATGTTATTTGATTTCTTTGAACCTTGCTTTATTCATCTGTGAAGTAAGCGAAATAATGACAAATTCTTCATGGTTACTAGAGTGATTAATGAGACTGTAAATTTAAAATTAGAGTACTTAGAATATATAATTACTAATTGATTCTATTAAAACTCGCTTTGAGCCTGGAAGGTCTTGTGGATACATTGGGTCCATGATTCTACATGTAGAAAGAATCACCAGCAAGCATTTTCCTCTTCGGGCAACTCTCAAGTGCTAAGAAGCTTCACCTACTTCCCTGTAAATTACACAAAGGTTTGTGTAGTCATTTGAATTAGAGGACTGTTTCATGCTGGGTTCCTTCCAGAGGTGCTTATTGATGGGGCTGATGAAGAGTTCAACGTGGTGACACCAAAACTTTGAAAAGTGTACTCTAGTATTTAGAACGCCACTGTCTATAACTGAGAGTATGTTCTCTCCTGGAACTGTTTCCACCACTTTTAGAGTTTGAGACTTGATCCATGATCTCTGGGATTATAGGTTTTAGTACTGATGGGATTATGGGTGAAAGTACTTCTGGGATTATGGGTGTAGCCTAGGGTGGGAGCTAAGGCAGAGAGCCTGAATGTAATATAAAGAGAGACAGAGAGATAGACTGGAGCTCTAGCTGTTGCTGTTGCTCTGCTGCCACGTTGGTTGGCTACCTCTGCCACCATTTTGTTGCTGTTCCACCACCATGAACTGGATGCTTTCTGCTCTGTTCCATTCAGCCTTGGGCCAGCCGAATATGGACTGAAACCTCCACAAACTGTGAGCTAAATAAACCTTTCCTTCCTTCATTTTGAGTGTTGGGTATTTGTTCCAGCAACGAGCAAAAAGTAACTAATACACCACCCTACTCCTGCCCCACTTTGCTGTATTCACACAATGCTGAAATGATTTTAAAGTGGTCATCTACCAACTTCCCCTTCTTTGCTCAACTGAACTCAGCTGCTGTTGAGGTCAGATTTCTGGCTGAAAGAAGATGCCACCCTTGGGGCTCAGCAGTATAAAGCACCTGCTTAGGCGAGCTTAGGCAACTTCAGGGACCGCTGTTCAATCCCCGACACCACATGCTGTGCCAGCCTCACCCCCAGGGCAGGCTGAGTTGGCCATAATATAAATAAGTAAATAAAGTTAAAAAAATACTTGAAAGAAGATGTCACCCTCAAGTAAACAGGAATGTTCAGCAAAGGAATTAAAAGTGTGGGCAGAAAAAAAGGAAACCAATAAAGCCAGGGATACATCCCTAGCTATCATCAGCTGAGGGTGTCTCCATCCTTCACCTGGAAGGGCAGAGTGAGAGGGCAGCCACAGCTGTGTTTCAACTGGGTTATGGCTTAGGCTTTCTAATAGGGGTTATATTACCCTCCAAGGATGGGATGCGGGTTGTGAAAATTTTACTGCATGTGTGCAGTACAGAGACGCATGAAGTACCTGAGCCAAATTTCATCAGTGAACAATTAGGGCAACAATATGTCTTACAACATTCTTTTAAAACAATCAATGATGAAAAAAATAGAAAAACACTGAAACTCTAGCAGGACACCTTGGAGAAGCTCCAGTAGTAGCCAAGGGATTACGCCACCTCATGACATCCATGGCCTTGGATGGAGAACAACAGCCACCACCACGGAGGTGGGAGCTGCAGAGTAACTCTCCTGCCCTTGGAGCTGGCCTGCCCTTGACTGTCTGCATGTGTAGACTATGGTTAAGCCCAGCTGGCAGCTGTAGGGTGCAGCATTATTTTCATATGGACCTTTGTCTTCCTTTCGCTGGACTCCATCTCCAAACACTGATCTCCTTCCTGATGCCTTTGATACTGTACATGTTTCACTCTTCTTTATTAATGCTCAACTGTCAATTAAATGTCACTTTCTCAAGGAATACTCCTGATCCTCATGAGGTATTCATTCCCTCCATTGTGATTTCTCGGGGAAGTCTTCACCTGCTACCTCATACCCCTAATTATAATAATAACTCAAATACCTATCTGTGTAATCATTTGTTTAATTTCTGTCTCATCAGACAAAATGCTTTTTGAAGGCAATAACCAACTAGCCTAATTTAATGCATAGAACTTGTAGAGCTCAAGAAATATTTAATGAATAAATATTCACCAGTAGGAAATAAAAATGTCAAAGGCACGGAATCATCCTAGAGCCCTCGGTCAGTGTTAGGAACCTAACTTGGCTTAGTAGCTGTGGAATCTTAAGCAAGTTGCTTAATTTCTCTGTGCCCCAAACTTTATTCATCTATAAAATGAAGCTAATGCTAATGCTAATGCTAATGCTAATGCTAATGCTAATGCTAATAATAATAATAATAATAATAATAATATAGTTACTGTTATGGTTTATGTCAAGTTGTCCCCCCAAAGCCTCATGTAGTCATTGGGCGGGGACTTCTAGAGTTTGAGACTTGATCCATGGTCCCTGGGATTATGGGTCAAAGTACTTTTGGGATTATGGGTATACCCAAAGGCAGATAGGCTGAGGCAGAGAGCCTGAATGTAATATAAAGAGAGACAGAGAGACAGACGTGAGCTGTTGCTCTGATGCCCTGTTTGGTTGGCTACTTTAGCCACCATTTTGTTGCTGTTCCACCACCATGAACTGGATGCTCTCCGCCCTGCTCCACTCAGCCTTGGGCCAGCTGAATATGGACTAAAACCTCCATGAACTGTGAGCTAATAAACTTTTCTTTCCTTCATTCTGAGTGTCGGCTATTTGTCCCAGCAACGAGTAAAAAGTAACTAAGACAGTTACTTTTTGGGATGGTGAGTACATAAACAAGTCAGTACATATAAGTACATGGTAATAATTCATCAACAACATCACTATTAAACATTCATTGTGCAATTTCTCTGTTGTTGAATGGCTGGCTGTTTGGTTGTGACATTTGTACTAATCAGATGGAAAAGCATTAATCTTTTTTGTAGATTTAATTTTATTTTAAAGAGTAAAACTAGCAGAAGCAAAAAAAAAAAAGTAACAAGCAAGAATACATATAATACAGAATTTCAAAACAAAAAAAATTTAGCAATGGTTGCATTACATATTTTCATCATCAAATCAGTTTATATGGACAGACATAGGTATGTAAGACTGATCAAACAATTAAACATTAACACTTTCAATAAACATTATTTTTTTTCTCTTCTAAATAAAGTTTATATTTAAGTCACTCTTCTAAAAAAGTTATAGGGGTTGAGGATGCAGAAAATGCAAGGTCCTGAGATTGATTCCTGGTACTGGCCAAAATTTATTTATTTATTTCTTCTTTTGAGTCCTTACAGTAGGGAGACCAGATGATATTTGCATATGTAGGTCTGGTTTATTTTACTTATGAGTATACCTTCAAGATACATCCATTTATGTATGAAGTCTTCTAGTTTATCATTCTGATAGTTTATCATACTATAGCTGAGTAATATTCCATTTTATGAAAATACCACATCTTTTTCAACCATTCTTCAGCTGATGGGCATTTTGATTATTTCCAAGATTTGACTATTACAAACTGGGCTGCTATAAACATAGGTGCACAGATATCGCTATGATATGATTTCAGTTCTTCTGGAAAAATACCCAGTAGAGGGATAGCTGGATTGAATGGGATTTCCAGCTCTAGATTTTTAAAGAGTCTCCACACTGCTTTCCATAATGGTTGTACCATTCTGCATTCCCACCAGCAGTGGAGAAGTGTTCCTTTTTCCCTATAGCCTCTTGGCAAACATTAATCTTAAACAGTATTAATTCCAGGCACTTTGATTTTAGAACTAAAACTCAATTTTCACAATACTGATTCCTGAAAAGAGTTTAGTTTTTCTCTTGATATAAAGTTAGAATCCAGAAAACACAGTCATTTGATAACTCTGAGTTTGTCCTAGAAAAAGCAAACATGATCCTGTTTGCTACTAAAATGGGACACAGAAGCTCATTTCTTTTCTAATCTTTGGATTTGATGGATCTTTCTCAAAATTCAGCTTCTAACTCTACATCAAACAAAGTGGGGTCAAGGACGGGATGTGGCAGAAGGTGGCGTGAAGACCATCTTGTGTTCCCTGAGATAACATCATGGGACAGTCAGGTTGCTTACAGGGAGGTCACTGCAGATGCAGATAGACCAGTGGAGCCACGAATCATAGACGGGGGAGCCAGTGTGAAGATCGGAATGGAACAAGCAAAATAATAGGAGCTGCATCACAAGACAGGAGTGCTAGGAACACTGGCTAGAGATGTACAACATATTTTTCTAGGTGGTATGTCTGTGTGGCAAGAGTTCAATCAGGTTGGGAATTCACACATTGGTCTTTGCTTTGCAGCATTGTACATGTTTTTTTTTTGTTGTTGTTGTTGTTTTTTTTTTCTTTTTTCTTTTTTTCTGCTGTTAGGCACAGACTAGATCATAGGATCCTATAGTGGTCAAAAATTTCCAATTTTCACCTTTAATTACATAAGAAAAAGAGATCTGAAGTAGTTTGGGGGATGACCTCAGGACCTTCAGCTTGAAGAATTGGTACATGATCTCATTAGTGGCTTCTTGATTCTAGGCCAGTGTGACCACCTTGATTTTCCTTTAGATGTAATCTTTTTTTAAAAAAAATATGATTGCCTTCAATTGTTTGCTGTTGTTGCTATTAAATTTGACAGTATAATTTTTAAAAATAATTTTATTACCTTTAATAAGAAATAACAATGAGACAGTTTGAAAACACGATGGTAGAACAGCCACAATAATTAATACAATGCATATTGCTGTCTTCATTGTAGTGGTTCAGAGTACAAGATGCGGACATGGTAACTCTTCTAGGCACTATTAGTGCAAATATTTCTTTTCGTTGAGCTCAGAAAAAGTAGCTGTATGCATAGTCCAATGGTCCATAACTGTAGTGGGTTATCAACAGAACTGTGATTGCCTTCTATTGTGACTCTGGCTGTAGGTTAAAATTAAGGTCCATCCCAATAGAACACACACACACACACACACTGTACCTGCTATCCAAGCTTCCTCTCTGGAAACCTGAGCAATGTCAGTACCATGTGTACTTGATTTTTCTGAGTGAACCATGGACTTGACATGGGTAGGGGCATGCATGGCTGAGCAATCACTGTCTCAGAGAGAAGAATTTATGTTTGCATCTGTGTCTCACCTCTTTTCACATCTGGTCCTGCTAGGTCTTTGGGGATTTGTTAGGGAAAGGAAAGGAGAGCAGTAAAAAGTGCTCTGCAGAATAGAGTTAAAGCTGCCATTCTCTGACTTCTAGAATAGCAGCAAGGCTTGACTGTTTTGTGGTTCGATGTGCTGGGTTTTGTACTTCTCTTATACATTGAGGATCTTCAGTGTAATTCACAAACTCAGCTACATGAGCCACCCAGCCAGGGTATTATTGTGCTTTGCTCTGTTTGTTTTTGTTTGATTTCTAATAAGGATCACCAAGAAAAAAGTAAGCCTCTCTCCTGAAGTCAGTTTAAGGATGTGCGTGGTATCACTGCCATTTTCTTTATTAACCAGGGATGGACATCATTGGTGACTTTATTTAGTACACTGCCTCTGTCTCAGATGCTTCCATGCATCTAGCCCATGTTGATGTGTTGATGAGCTTGTTCTTTTTAATCTCTGTAATCCTGATGTGAAGAACTATGATTCCAAGACTAAGAGGGTGAGTACCCACACCTTTTTGGATTTTATAAAAGTTCAGTTACCTTCTCTTCATTCTCTACCAATGAAAAGACCCCAGTCCTTTAGTTAGCCTTCTTATACCAATATCCCAATCCTGCTGCTGATCTCACTCACTCCTCACTTTTAACCCATCTCCTTTACTGTCAAGTATAGGAATGTAACACTTCTTAGTGGTACATAAATACACCACTAACTAGGATTGAAGAAAGAGGGATTGCCTTCACTGATTCATTTAGATCTTCCTGGAAATGCTGCCATATAGGAAAATGTTATTATTGTTGCTTGTGTCAGGATTCGTTGCCGCTTTTTTTTTCTCTGTAAGAGCACAGCGAGCATCAAGAAGCATATTCTCCACACTGATTCTTCCCTAAATGCTGACAACATCAACATTCATGGCCTTGCTGGTAGCATACCCTGCTATGCTGGTGCCGGCTGGATGCTGCCTGCTCATTTTCTGAGTTCTGGGACCTTCCTCTGCTGGACACCCATTCTTCTCTGACCAAGCTCCATGTTCAATACTGTGTGTCTACCTCAGTGTCTCTGAGCACAGGGCAGATAGGGAAGTCCCTGGCTGAGGTTTCTGCTCTATATTGGAGCATCAATGTATGAGGAAAGTTGAATGTGTGTGGAGGGTGCATCTTTCTTTCTAAAAGCAAATGGCTCCTAGTGGGATTTTATATCAGTGTACTACAAGCTCCTTTGTATGCAATGCATACAACTAAATCTATTATGTCTTGCAAATCAGTATCAGTGCACACACACACACACATGTGCATGCACATGTAACTGACTACAACAGTACACAAATATTTATCTTGCTATGTATGAAGGAAGGTTAACAGTAACAAAATATGTTCCATAACCAAATCCCCAACAAATAATACTTTTAAAATATGTGTAGCTATAACATGCTATATTAGTTTCTAGTACGATGGAATTGAGACCAGCAGTTTGAAAAAATAGTGTACAGCACTTCATGAGAGGCACAGAACTTTTGCATTTTTTTCTTTTCTGCTTTTTCTCTATTTTCTCTTTAAAGAAATGCTTTTAGAAAGGGGTTATGGTCTGAAGTTGGCAGCATGCCAAGCCAATCCCACGAAAAGATGTGAAATTCACTTCCTCCCAGCCTATGACTCACGTCTTGGGTCATGCTCTGCTAGCGTCTTGAGTTTTACTAGATGTTGCCAAGTCACTCCCCCCCAAAAAAGGTTATACTAACTTACTTGTTCAGTTATCACAGATGAGAATTCCCAAGTTTCCACATGCTTGGTGACACTTGGTATTTTTGCTAATCTGATGAACATGAAACTTATTTAAAACTTATTTCCATAATTACTGATGAAATTGAACATAATTTCTTTTATTTCTCAATCTGAATTCTTTGTGTACAATAGTGTTTTTTAATTTTTGCTTTGGTAATATTTTAATAATAGTTCAGAGAATGTTTGTACATAATGCATTAGGTGTCTGTTATGTAAACATCCAATATTTTCCTCAGCCTGTAAAAACTGGAATTGTGATTAATTTCACTGACTTGTCTGAAATCACTTGTTAAATTGTTCCTCCTTTTCTCTTTGACTTCCTATGCTACTCTGTCATTTACAAAACTTCTTATGCTTAGCTCTTTTTCAAATGTTTCTATTCTCTTCTATTGTATTTTTTATTATGTCTGAATGAACATTCTTCTATTCAGCAAATTATGTTATTTACCACATTATTTGATTATTGTTGTTTTTACACTTGATCTCAAAATCAGGAATTTCTTATAAAATCAATTACTGTAGGAGCTGTATTCTTTTATATGAATTTTGGCATTTTTTTAATTCCATGAAAATTCTTTTTTGGTACCTGAATAACTTATGTTGACTAAATAGACTAACTTAAGTGGAGTTTGAACTTTTGAAAAATTTTAACATATTCTCTATTTATTGAATCTACTATTCATTGTCCTAATGATATTGTACAATTTTTCCTCACTAAACTTTCTGAAAATAACTTCTGTTAAATTATTCCTAAATAAAATAATTTTGCAAACATTCAGAACATTATCTTTTTCAACATACTTTTCTAATTTTTGGTGTATAGAAATGCTATTAATTTTTGCATTCCAATCTAGTGATCTTTATGAGCTTTCCTATTGCTTCATAATTGTGCTTGGATTTTCTCTCTACAAACTTATAGTATAAATATAAACACCATTTTATTATTCTCAAATTTGAATGGAGTTTTATTATTAGTAAAGCTCTCATCATAGTCATTTGTATGCAGATATTTGGGTAGGTTTCATTCCATTTGGATGAAGAGTGCAATGACTGGGTCATAGAGTATATGCATATCACACTTAAGAAACTCACAATCTCTTTTTTTCAAAGTTTTCATGTGATTTCCTTCTAATTATAGAGTAAGCTTTCAATTTTTCCCATTCTTGCCAACACTTGATATGGCCAGACTCTTCTATTAGATATTGTAGTAATGGAATTTTGTTTTGCTTTTAATGTGCATTTCCTTGATGCTTTCTCAAGGGCGTGCCTGTTAACCATAGCCATGGCAAGTACCTGAGATGATCATCTTATAAAAGATTACTCTGGTTTACGGTTCTGTGTGCTGGAGCCCATGTCCAATTGACCCCATTGCTTCAGGGCCTGCGGCCAGGCAGCGCATTGTGGAAGGCACCTGTGACCCAGAAAACTACTCACCTTAGTGCAGGAAGTGAAGAGGGAGGAGCCAGGTGTGGGCTGATGTCTCACAGTCTGATTCATGGCCCCAACGCTCACGACCCAGAGACCTCCCCCAGCGCCCTACTTCAAGAGTTCCTCTAGCTCCAGCACCTTTCTGGGATCTAAACTTTACCACACGAAACTTTGGGAGACACTCAAGATCTAGATGATTGCAATCTAATTTCACAGTCATCTGTCATTTGAATATTTTTGAATGAAATATATGATTAAGACTTTTATAAAGTAAAAAAAATAACTATCAAGTACAAACTTCTTATGATGAATATCATCATTATACACCTAGACTGTATCAATAAACCTAATTTAAAAATTATCTGCCATGGGGCCTGGAGGGATGGCTCAGTGGTCTAAAGCGCCTGCTTGGAGAAGCTTGAGCGGCTTCAGGGACCGCGGTTCGATCCCCGGCACCACATGCTGTGCCGGCCCTGCCCTCGGGGCGGGCTGAGCTGGCCGTAAAAATGAGTGAATGAACAAGCAAAGCTTCTGAAACAAGAATAAAAATAATAAATAAATAAATAAATTAAAAAAAATAAAAAATAAAAAAATAAAAATTATCTGCCTTTTTGTGAAATAATTGGTAAATTTGATATATGTATAACAACCTGACACTCAAGTTGAGTTATTACATCCTTTCTTTCATATGAGAAATCCAAAGTATAAAGAGCAAAAGAAAGATGATAAAAGTAGAGAGAAAAGAAGCAAGAGACAAGGAGAGGGAAGGACTAAAGAAGGACTTTAAAAGCAAAAAATAGAATAAAAATGCAAATAGAGCTTTTCAAGTGGGAATGGATCAGGAGTTGCAGGGAGCAGTGAGGAATGGCACTGTAAGCTGCAAAAGAGAATTAGGGTGTGACAGTTCTTAGTTACTTTTTGCTCCTTGCTGGGACAAATACCTGACACCCAAAATGAAGGAAGGAAAGGTTTATTTAGCTCACAGTAACTGGAGGTTTCAGTATATCCTGTCTGGATCTAAGACAGAGAGGCACATGGCAGAGAGCAGCAGTTCATGGTGGTGGAACAGCAACAATATGGTGACAGAGGCAAGGGAACAATCAGGGTGACAGAGAGCAGCAGTGGGAGTCTGTCTCTCTGTCTCTCTTTAAATTACATCAGGCTCTCTGCCTTAGCCTATCCACCTCAGGCCACACCCATAATCTCAGAAGTACTCAGACCCATAATCTGATTAGTATTAAAACACATAATCCCAGGGATCATGAGGCAAGTCTGAAACTCTAGAAGTCCCACCCCATGATTGCATGAGGCTTTGGAGAGACAGCTAAATATAAACTATAACAGGCAGGTACATTAAAAATCCCCATGACAAGCATAATAATTATGTACAATAAATCTCTTTATGTACTAACAATGCATAATAAAAACAAATAGGAATCTTTTGTTAAATAAATGTCTGACAAATACTTTCTTCCAGTGTATAAACTTTATAGCTGATATTTTTTGTGTGTTGAGTTTAAGAAAATTTGGCTTAATGGCCAATAGTATGGATCAGTGGACTAAGCACTTGCTTGAGGAAGCACAGGGACCAGGATTCAATCTCTTGCACTGCATGCAGTGCTAGCCCGGGCTTGGGTGCACTGAGCCAGCTATGGAGTCCGAGCACAGTGGTGCGCACCTATAATCCCAGCACCTGGGAGGCAGAAAACAGGAGGATTACTATGAGTTGGAGATTCATTGTGAAATGCTGCACAAAAAGAAAAAGAAAAAGAAAAACAAATTGGCTCAAAATATCGTATTTTTCCTTCATACTTTGTTCTGAAAGTTTTATAATTTTAGTACAGATATTTAAGGCATAATCCATTTTGGAGTAAATCTTGACATGAGATAAGTAGGGACTTTTTTTTTTTGTTTTTCTGTTGGGGGACACATACCTATCCAACTATTTTAGCACCATGTTCTGAAAAGATATTTTCCTCTAACTTACTTTGGCACCTTTGTCAAAAATTAAGATACAATAAATGTGAAGTTTATTTTTGAACTTTAGACATTCTGGTCTGCTAATCTACATGCTTATTTTTGTCAAAATTAGTCTGAGGGTTGGCCAGTTAGCTCAGCAGATTAATGTGCCTGCTTAGGCCTGTCAAGCCGGCCCCGCCCTCTGGGCATGCTGAGATGGTGATTGAGACTGGGCATGGTGGTGTGAGCCTGTAATCCCAGCAGTTGGGAGGCTGAAAACAGAAGGATCACTATGAGTCCTATCTGTGTAGTGAGACTCTGTAGAGCCCTGTACTAAATACCAAACAAAAAACAAGCAGAAAAAACCCAGCCTGAACAGTAACTGTATAATAATCCTGAAACCACTTAGTTAAGCCTCTGATTTAGATCTTCTTTACAAAAAGTTGTTCTGGTAATTTTAGAACCTTTGCATTTTTATATCAATTTTAAAATCAAGTTGCCAACCTTTGAAAAGAATAACTATCTGGGTTTGGGAGATAGCTCAGCGGTCTAAGTACCTGCCTGGCAAGGGTAAAGACTTGGGTTCCATCCCAGGTACCACATGACATGCCATGCTGGCTACTAAAACTGAGTGTGGTGGTGCACACTTATAATCCCAGCGCTGACGAGGATGAGACAGGAGGATTACCACAAGTCCAAGTTGCACATTGAGACTCTGTACCAATTAAATAAATAGATAAGCAAATAAATAAATAAAATAAAGTATCTACTTAATTTTTATAGATGCACATTTTTAGTAATTGTTATTATACACCAGCAATTTAATTAACAGGAATTACGGTTGTTCTAAATAGTACCCTCCACTAGCAAGAGCTTCCTATCTCTCGTGCTAGGTAGATCAATAAAGACATGGCCACTTTGATCTAATTAGAGCTGAGCTGGAGGGAGGCTGGGTTTCAGTTTTAGTAAAATTTATTTGTTGCTTCTTTATTTTGTCTCCCTATGTCTTCCAGCATTTTGATTGACAGGCTGACAGTTGCACTAGTCTGTCCTAAAATGTGAAGGAAAGCTCAGGTTGGGCTTCTGGAGCCTGGTGAGCTGCCCCTTCAAACTTGGGCAATGTTTTGGGGAGGGGCACTGGAGTGGGCTGAAGTGAGGTCTATATTTCAAGAAGGAAAATTTGTTTTAAATATTGTGGGAGCAACAGAGATTTCATTCCATTTTATCAAAATTCCATAGCGTTTCATACAGCCTTACAATTTTGAAAATGATCCATCAGGAAAGCCAGTTAGTGAATCAGTGGCTCCTGAGTTTTCCAAATGTTCGTGCCAGCTTTGCACAACTTCTAAAAGTGCTGTTTCTTTCTTTTCTACCAAGTCCCCTGTATTCACTAGTTCTGATCCCCAACCACAACTTGAAAACCAGCAAGTGAGCCCAAAGGGGGAAAACAGCCAGGAACTGACTAGTTTCCTCCGAGGTATTCTTTCTTCTCTGGAATCTTAGCTCATTTGTTTCCTTAGCACTCTATTATTTTAAAAACCATATAATTTTTGCTATTTATCTGGACCTTTTAGTTGTTGAGAAATCCGTAAACTGCCTACTGAAATCTTGCAAAGCCTCAGTCATGTTTTAAAGCCATTCTCACAGCGCCCTTTTCATTTTATGTAGGGAAAAAGAACGATTCTGTCACTGCTATCAACAGTTTTTCTCATGTTTTCTAGAATTTTAGTTTTCAAATTCATCTTGAATAAGCATCTCCTCCACCCCATCTCCAGACCGCCAGCCCCATAGCCTCAGTTCTAGTGGTTTTGCAGCTACCTCTCTCTGCTTCTGCGATCACCAGAGATGCTTCCTTAATGACCTGCCAAGAGGCCTTTATTTTTTTTTTCCATTTTTAAAATTTATTTATTTATTTGTTTATTTATTTGATGCAGGATCTCGCTATGCAGCTGAGACTTGTAGTGATCCTCTTGTCTCAGCCTCCTCAGCGCCAGGATTACAAGCATATGCCACCATGTCCAGGGTGCCTGGCATGCCTGGGATTGCTGGGTGAGTGTGGCATGAGGTACCAGGGATCAAACCTGGTTCCTTGCGCTTGCCAGGTAGGCGCTTAGACTGCTGAGCTATCTCCCAAGCCCAAAAGGCATTTCTTAAATCTTTATTGTAACCTTCCGCTTGGTCTCCAAGGCAGTGTAGACAGCTCCAGCTTTCTAGAATGAGCTGGATGTCTGACTCAGTGTTTGCATCCAAGTAGGGAGGCTAGCACTAATTTCTGTCTCTCCCTCTGTCTCTGCCTCTATCTCTATGTCTCTCTCTGTATCTCTATCTCTGTCAGTCTGTCTCTGTCTCTGTCTCTCTGTCTCTCTCTCTCTCCCTCTGTATGTGTATGGTGTTCTTTTGCATTATTTCCTACTTTTATCCTCTCTGAGACCTAAGATTCCATCCACATTTGTTTCACCTCCCCACCCCTTTGTTTGAATTTCTATTCTTTTATTCTATGGAAATGTCTATGATGTTTACTTAACAATTATGAGTGTTATTCATCATATTGGATCCATCACTTTTTCAGAAAGTAATTTTGAATCTTAAAAATGCATAATTAACAAGACTTTTCAAAAAATACTAAATAAGGAAAATGGGATTTATATAAAGTCTCTTTGTGCTCTAAAATCACAATGTGACACATTTAACATATTCCCTATCAAGCATTGAGCCAGATATTTCTCATTTCTATGAATGACAAAAACCTGAATTCCTCAAGCATGTCTTTCTTTTTATTTATGACCAGGAAGTAGAAATATTCCCATAAGGATGGGGAGGTAGCTTCATGGCAGAATATTTGGTTGGCATAACCAAGAACCTGGTCTTAGCTACCAGCATTGGAAAACAACAAACTAAAATATTCTCAAGTTTTCCATCTGGCCTGAGGTCTCTAGACTTCTGTCATTCATCCCGTGCGGAGCATAACTCCGTCACTGGAATGCGTGTTATCAGCATGCCAGCAGACAGACCCTAGGCAGCATCCTCATGGGAAATTTGTTTAGCACCTTTTAAATGTCCTTCCTATCATCCCACATACTTAAAATGTCATAGTTATCATCTTTTTTAAAAAACTCTATTTTGTTATTGTCAAGATCTTATTGAATTTTTCCTTTCAAAAAGTTTAAAAGACATAATACCATTGATAATACTAACGTAACCCTGATTTCAATGGAAAAGAAGCGAGAATGTAAAGTTCTATCTAGAGCAGCTTTTTTTAAAGAACCATGAAGATGGCCTGGCTGGCTGGAGGATGGTAGGAGGACAGTGATATATGGCAATCCACAGAGAAAAGGAAGTAGACTGAGGAAGGAGAGGATACCGAGATGAAAAAGTGAGGAAATGCTGCAGGTCCACAGAGGCTGGGTTCTGACCGGAAGCCTCTGCAGACAGACTCTGATATGTTCTACTGTGTGTCAGGAGATGCTGTGCAGTCAGGAAAGGCAGGAAGACCCCGCCCAGATGGAACCAGAAGCAGGTGAAAGCTGTGCGTGTTCTCCTGCAAGGAAGTGGGTAAGCAAGCAGGAGACACACACAGCTGTACAAACTTGAATTTGGCTTCCGTGACACTGCTCTGGATAGAGAGTGCCCTGGTTCCACCTCCAGGAACTCAGATCAGGCCATTCTCACCAATTTCCAGGTTCCAGAGAGAGTTAATATTAAAATGAACCTTACAGTATGTTAAAGAAAGTGGCATAAGTGCATATATTCTGTTCCTACAACTAAAAACCAAACTACTAAGAAGAAAAATAAAAAATACAGATGACCTAGTATTCTTATTTGTGTAACAACATCAAATATCTGCATGTTTCCAGATCGTTGGATGATAGGCATCCTGTAGAATAAATGACATCAGCTGCCATTACTTGAGTTACTGTGGAGATAAGTGCTTTAATGGAAAAAAAAATCTCCTTTGACATTGTATTTTATTGTGAACTTTGTTTTATATGCTCAGAAACAGAAATGAACTGGAATCTTCTTATGTGATCCACAACCACCCAACCTGTGAGGGATTGATCTTAAATTCAAACCTCAATCTGGTTTTCTGTCAAATATTCTTGTTCTTTTAAAACCGGTTAGTTATTTCATGGATTTTTTGTGGACCGACAACTGGACAAATGCATTTAAAAAACAGGCTCCTAGTGTAGTAATCTGACTTGCTTTCTCTGTCTGTGGATACCCACCGGACTCGTGATCACAAGGATATGCAAATCAGGGAGGATCTCTTCTGTCTTCCTGTTCCATGGCAGCCAGGGCAAAGCTGGACTGCGCTGAACCCACTCAAGTTGCTGAAAGTGTTCAAAGGGATGTGGAAAATGCCCACCATTGTGGACCAATGCACTCAGCTTAGAGTTAGGCCTCACTTACTGGGAAACCTTCCTTCCCTTTTTTTATTAACCATTATTCACTGAACTTTTACAATTTATTACTTAGTGAAGTTCACCAATATGAGGTATTGCCTGAGGAACCCAAGGCAAACTAAGACGTAGTTCTCACCTTTAGCAAGGTCATAGATTAGCTGGAGAAACAGACAAATAAGTGGTTACAGTGCATATATGCAGCAAGGGGCACAAAAAATAACCTCTGGAACAGAAGTACCTCTAGGTCGCTGCTTCTTGGTGGGACCAAGGGGTCTCCCCAAGAGGTGCTCATAGTAGTGGGGACACTACCTAAGAAGGCCCTCACAGCACTGCTGGGATTGTACTCCACAGTTTTAAAGTGTAAGCATGCTGCCTGTTAGGAAGAGGAAAAAGGTTCACCGTATGATGAAGCTGAGAGACAAGGAGGGGATACATTATGAAGTGCCATGAAATGTGGATATTTCTGGCTACAAAACGAAGCTAAAGAGATTGTTGCATTCTCATCTCCATATGGTCTTAGCCAACAGTAAGCTCTGCTATGGCTTCTTTCCCAACCCTGAGGATCTCAAATTTTCTTACTTGGGAAATCCCCTCCCATCGCCTAGCTCCACCCTTCTACAGTTAAGTGCACCCCTCTTCTTTGCAGACTGTCAGCATGCGGGAATGAGGCACTTGGGGCTGCAGCCTGCATCTCCCCAGGCTGGGGCTAGGCCAGGCCAGGGCAGCCACCAGTCTTGGTCTACACCAGCCTCAGCCAGCAAATGGTTTTCTCCAGGCCTAATTAAGGATGACTTGATGTCTATAATCCTACACTTAAGTCTTTGTTGGCTTGCTATTGTTTCCACCAAGCATGACTAGGCCAAGGAGCTTTATGGTGGCTGTCTCAGCCAAGAGCCAAAGGCAGAAGTTAAAAAAAAAAAGAAAAGAAAAATCACTACTTTCTTTCACTAAACATGCCCATTTACTTGTTTTTCTATTTTATTGTATTAGTCATTGCCATAAACCCAGCATAGTCTACTTTCTTGTTTTTCTTTTATGAGTATAACATTACAAGGCCAGGTAAGCACCCAAACCAGGAGACAGGAATGTGACACATATTCCAGGCAGTTTTAGAGATTCCCAGATGCTGGAAACCTTTTCCTCTTCCCAGTACAGAATGCCTCTGAGGAATAAGCATGATAGGTAGCCTCCGTCATTGTTTTATTTTCTAAAAATTGGAGTTGCCAGGTTTAGCAAAGTAAAAAAAATTCAAGGCAGCCAAATGGATTTTAATTTGATGCACAATAAATATTTTAGTATAAATGTGCCCCATAAAGTTCTAGTAACAGACAAATACTAAAATCTTGTTGTATCTAGCAACCCTATAAATGGAGTGCTGGGGCTAGGCACTGCCCAAGGTGCTGAGGAGTCAGCAAGAATCAGGCACAGTGCTAGGTCTTTCTCCTCAAGGGTTCCAATACAGGAGAAAGAATGAATTTACGGTGACTTTGTTAAAGAATGAGGATACAGTGCTTGGGAGGCTGAAAATGGGAGGATCACTATGAGTACAAGCTTTGTCATGAGACTCTGTAGACCCTGCACTAAATATGTTAAAAAAAAAAGAACAATTTTATAATGTGATGGTGACAAGAGGCCACCATCACCCACATCTCTCATTCAAATACTCACATAGGCACTACTATGGATAAATCCCATTTATGAATAAGAATATAAATTACGGAACAAGTAAATTAAAATGTTAGCACATTAAAAATATTCAAGAAGGAGGAGGAGAGAGAATGGAAGTGGGAGAAGAAGACAGAAAATAATTTGTTTCAATCTACCCCATGAGACAAGAGAAATTTTAACATTCAAATGTCTACTGAGTACCTACATCATGTTAATATGTCAACAAAATCCTGATAATGTCAGCAGGTACTGAAACAAATTTGTTGATTCTCATTTAAAAGAAATCATAAAATAAAGGCAGGAATGCATGTAATAAGCCCTTAAGATGAAAAGACATAAAAGTAGAATTTAGATCTAACTGTGAGAAAAATAAAAAGGACTTAGAAAACCAGTAACAGATAAATATCTCCTATATATCTGTGCCACATACAAAAGTGTTTAGTGATAAACAGTAGAAATATTTTCTGTTAAGCAAGGAAGCAAACAAGGGGAGATATTATCATGATTATTTAATAAAGTATTAAAGTATCATGATTAACTTTATTTATTTATTTATTTATTTATTTATTTATTTGCTACAGGGTCTCACTAGCCTCCTGTCTCAGCCTCCTCAGTGCTGGGATTACAGGCATGAGCCACCAGGCCCAGTTTTGGTGGCTGACATGATGGTATGGCATTGGAACTCAGGTCCTTGAGCTTGCGAGACAGGCATTTAGACTGTGGAGCCATCTCCCAAGCCCTCAACCATTCCAATTAAACACAACAAAAATAATAAGTATTTACAAGAAAAGGTTGTTTTGTTATCTATATAGCAGAGTTGTATGCCTAGAAAAACTAAGACAGTCAAATTACAGTGGTACTTTTGTTTATGAACTTAATTCTTACCATGATTTTGGTCTCAAATCAGAAGGGACAAGAACTGAATCAAATTTCCCAATAAGGTCAACATTGACCCTAACCATTGAATTTGATTCAGTTGAGAAAAATGCAGTCAATGCAGAAAGAAAAATCCAATAGAATGCCCATTAACAAGTGAATATGCAAAAATCAACCCTCATTTCCGTAGAGAAGAATGAGAAAATGGAGCTCAAATCCCGTTAACAGCGGTGGCCAAAGATATTCTAACTACACTTAAATATGATTCGAATAAATGCAGATCCTAAGTGAAGAAAACTTTAAACCGCAGAGTCATAAAGGGAATTACAAACCAATGAAATCTGTCTTGAGATTGGGTAGAAAGAGTGATTTTTAAATAGCTATCTTTTTTTTCAATGATATATAAATACAAGCTTAATTAAAATACCAGAATAGGTGTTGCTTTTGTTGCTATGGTTGTCATTGTTGTTGTTCTTGTAGTTGTTGAGAGTATGTTTGGAATTGGACATTATGCAAAATTCATATAAAAAATCTGAAACTTCTGAAAGTGAATAAAAATGAGAAAAGACTACTTCTATCAGATATCTAAAACTGTATTACACAATTACAAGATAAAATACTTTGAACCTGGAGCAAATAAATGTGGGGGAGGGATTTATAAAATAGGATGGAGTAAACAGAAGCAGGCAAATCCACCAGGGTAGTAAACATGAGATAAAACATCCTTTAAAATCAATGGGAGAGAGATTAATTTTTAAAAATGGCTTGGGGAGAAGTTGGGAAATAAGCTGAATTATTCCTTTTAACAAAAGTTATTATATCAGATTGAATATTTAAAAATGTGAGAAGACACATAAATTTCAGAACAGAACAGGCATAGAAAACTTTAGTAAAGTATATATTTGATTCAGAAACCATGAAAACATAAAATAATCATGTTGGTGATTTAAAAATTAAAGGTATCTGAAACTAAAATAATATGCAGAAGATGAAAAGACAAAAACTGTGAAAAAATTGTTACATATATCACAAAAGGATAAGATTTTTAATTAACACAGAGACCATAAAAGCAATTAGAAAGACGAATAATAATCCAATGAAAAGTAAAGCTTGTGAGCAAAGAACAATTTTTCCCATTTATTAAAACAGCAGTAATTTTTCTTTTTAAACTTTTGTCCAGGCTCTACAAAGTCTCTTTATGTAGATCAGACTTATAGTGATTCTCCTGTTTTGAGCCTCCCAAGGGCTGGGATTACAGGCATGAGACACTACGCCCAGGCCCTCGTGATTTCAGCACTGGGGATCGAACTCCAGCCCCTGCGCCCTGCCTAAGCATGCGCTTTAGTCTGATAAGCCATCTAGCTGGCCCTACACAGCAGTAATTTGTATAAAACTTTGTGAATCAATAATTTATAATTTTGGCAGTTGGAATTGTGGTACAGAGGAGTAACGGTGGTGAGCCTCAGTGCGCGTCCAAGCAGCCTATTCACTGCTTGCGCGCTTGCGCCTCAGCAGAATTGGACTTGGCTGGCAGGAAAGCCGGAAAGGCCAAGACCAAGGCAGTTTCCCGCACATAGAGGCTGGCCTGTATTTCCTTGGTATCTGTATCCATCGACACCTGAAGTTGAGGATGACCATTCAAAGTACCTCCCGGCGGAGGTGCTTGAACTGGTAGAAAATACATCCGAAGACCTGAAGGTAAAGAGTGCATTATCCCTGGACACTTGCAGCTTGCCATTTGTGGGGACGAAGAACTGGACTCACTCATCAAAGCTACGACTGCAGGAGGTGGTGTCAGCCCACAGAGCCACAAGTCTCTGATTGGGATAAAAGGACAACAGAAGACTGTGGAAAGGATGCCTAGAGTCCTTATTATCTCAAGACTCTAATACTCATTAACAGCTGCCCAGTGGTAGTGACTCCAGTAGACTGTATCTCTGTGAAAAGCACAATTTTGCATTTGTAATTCTACTTGAGCAAGATGGAAGTTTAATTGTCTCTCCAACCAACCAAATTTCTGCATTCCAGTCTTAACCATACTTAAGCGTTACTGTGGCTTCAAAGAAGCTACCAATGCTGAAGTAGTGGGTTTGGATTGAGTTGACTGTTTTTAAAACTGGATTTTAATTGTGATGCAGAAGTTATACTAACAAATATTTGGTTGTGTATAGTATTATTTCCACTCTGGTGGATAAGTTTAATAAAGGTCATACCCCAAACTGGGCCTCCTTTAAAAATAACAATAATAATAATAATTTATAATTTCTATAATTTACCAATTGGGCAACATTTACAATTATTCAGAGTCTCGTGTTGGTGATTGACTGGGAAATCAACTTTACACACCATTGGTGGGCATGTAAATTTGTGTAACCTTTCAAAAGGACAGTTTGAGGCTATCCATCAGAACTAGGAATGCATGCTTTCTCCTGCTGAGAGAGGGAGTATAAATTTATTTTTTGAAATTCATATTTTCTTTCATAAACAATATCAGAATGGATTAGCAGTTTATTCACCACAATATTATTTGTAATCTTGGGACTAAAAACAGATAAGATGTCTATTAATGAAGGGACTCACTAACATTTCTACAATTTAGATAGATGAGCAAGGAACAAGCTATGAGCTAGCTGTGTGCTGACTTGGAAAAGTCCTAGAGAAGCTGGTGACAGTGAAAACATGTAGACTTTAGTATATATTCTAGTCCCTTGTGGAAAGAGATATGTTTTATATGTGCATAATATATAAAATAATATATAATGTAAGATATGTAATATATACATATATCTTAGTTATTTTTCTCTCATTGCTGGGACAAATACCTGACACTCAAAATGAAGGAAGGGAAGGCTTATTAGCTCACAGTTACTGTAGGTATCAGTGCATATTTGGCTTGATCCCAGGCAGAGGGATACATGGAAGAGAGAAGCAGTTCATGGCGGCGGAACAACAACAATCGGCAACAGAGGCAACAGAACAACCAGAAAGCAGAGAGCAACAGCTTTATTCTGTCTCTCTTTATATCACATTCAGACTCTGCCTCAGGCCTTAGGCTACACCCATAATCCCAGAAGTACTTAAAACACATAATCCCGGGGATCATGGATCAAGTCCGAAACTCTAGATCAGTACTAAAACACATAATCCCAGAGACTCGTGAGTAAGTGTCAATCTGTAGAAGTCCCCGCCCATTGACTGCATGAGGCTTTGGGGGGACAACTAGACATAAACCATCGAAAATGCACCATAAATGCTGAAACATGCATACATTCTTCTTTTTAGATGATCTGAATTACTCAAGGCTCTGGAGTAATGGATTTATTCTTTTTTATTTTTTACTTTTATTTTTTAAAG
The DNA here is from genome assembly GCA_004027025.1 of Myocastor coypus. Lineage (NCBI taxonomy): Eukaryota > Metazoa > Chordata > Mammalia > Rodentia > Myocastoridae > Myocastor > Myocastor coypus. Next base: position 8,537 of record PVJA010023490.1, on the reverse strand, counting down.
AGACCTCAGATTAAAGTCAAGACAGAAAAAATTACAAGTAATACAGAATTTTGTTTAACAAAGAAATCCTGAGTTGAGGAGAAGGACAGGAGAGGAAACGGGGAAAGCGATTTATCTAGGTGTGCAAGCAGGATGCTTTGGATAACTGTACTGTGCATTTTTGCTGGTCTATGATCAAAAAATAGTTAATGTTTTCATTGGTTTTCTCTACTTTTTTTCAACTGTTTGTACTTTTCTCTCTCCTTAATTTCTTTTACGTTTCTTTTTTCCTTATTCTTCTAATTTTATATGCATATATCTCGTAATATGGATAACTGGTTGAAACATATGCATACATTCTTGTAAGAGCAAACACTGTTCAAGTGTTCCCACTAAGGATACAGAGATAGTCCAGAACTGACTGCTCCATTTTCTGCCTTTCTCTCCATGTTGAATTTCCTAGGTCTGCATGTGTATCTTTCCATTTTCCTCTTTTGCTAATTAAAGTTATGTGGGCTGAAAGGTCATTTTTTTCTTTTCTTCTTTAAAAAATTTTACCTTTAGTTTTGCAATCTGGTATATTTATTCTTAAGATGCAGTGTGACTACTGTGGTCATGTGATGTTCACAGGGATGATTTTCCTACTTCTTTAACAACTTGGTGCTACCAGGCTCCTGACTGTTTTGGTTGTCTCAACCCTCCTCTCCCTCCTAGTGGTGCAATCAGAGTACCTCATGATCTTTCTCTTCCCATCCTTCAGCTGGGGTCCCAGCATTAATGGAGAGACTACTGCAAGTTTGCTAACTGGACATGATCTTGGTTTTAATCTCTCACCTCTGCTGTGCTCTAGGACAATAGCCGGGGCTTGGACTCAATTTGGCAATCTTAATCTCCTTTAGGTCTGTCAACCCTGAATGAGTTGCCTGTCCTCTACACCAGTCAAGTCCTCTAAGTCAGGCAGCATTGTAACTCTGTATCAATTCCATATAATTACATACTGGCTGAGCATCCCGCTTTACTTGTCCCGGCCTGGGTGGCTTCAACTTATTAATACCATTTCTTATGGTTTCTGAAATTACTGAATGAATAGCATGTCCTCAGTAGGTGATCAAGACATATTAATTTTCCTTTTCCTTTGCTCTTTCCTTATGGCAGTGGAAGAGTTTAATTCTTGTTATACTATTCCCAGAATATATCAGTGAAGTCATCACTGTGTCATTTCTGAATTGTCACACTTAGAGCTATGACTCACTTTAGCAGTGATGGTTTTCAGCTTCATCATCTCTGGTTGCTTAGAAGTTAATTCCTTAACCTATCCTCCATGATGAATTTCCCAACTTCAGGGAGTATCCCAGCTCTGGGGCAGATTGATTTCCCTGGAGGCTCTCCTGGGATGAGCCTGGTCTTAGGCAATCCTTATTTCTTCATCCCCTGATTTACAAGACATACGCCTATGACCTGGAGGTCTCTGGGCATAGGCATTCGAACAGAAAAGAGCCATGAAAGCTCAATCAGAACTGATGGGTACAGGGCCAGCAGGATGGTTCAGTAGTCTAAAGCACCTGCTTAAGAAAGCTTAGGCAACTGCAGGGATGTCGCCAGCACCACATGTTGCACCAGTCCCACCCCCAGGGTGGGCTGGGCCAACCATAATACAAGCAAACAAACAAACAAATCTGATGGGTATAGTTCCAGCTCTTCAGATAGCCTACAGCCTGGAAACCTGAGCCTTCTACTAATGAGTGCTATGAGCCCTGTCCTCATGCAGTAGGAGACAGTCCATGGTCCTTGTTTTGATTCTCCTACCAGAACTTCTTGGCAAGATCTTATTGTTCCTCTTTGTACTAGAAAGAATTTAACCTATAAGGTTTTTGGGAGGAGGATTTTATAACTGTCCTTTTAAATGAGTAAAATGTATATTTTCAAAGCCTGAACTTTCAAAATTTGAAAAGAAGAAGGAGACGGAGAAGAAGAAGAAGAAGAGGAAGAGGAAGAGGAAAAAGAAGAAGAAGAAGAAGAAGAAGAAGAAGAAGAAGAAGAAGAAGAAGAAGAAGAAGAAGAAGAAGAAGAAGAAGAAGAAGAAGAGGAAGAGGAAGAGGAAGAGGAAGAGGAAGAGGAAGAGGAAGAAGAAGAAGAGGAAGAGGAAGAAGAAGAGGAAGAGGATGAAAAAGAAGAGGAATAAGAGAAAGAAGAAGAAGAAGGAGGAGGAGGAGGAGGAGGAGAAGGAGAAGGAGGAGTCAGTCAATAACAAATGCTTGAGAGGCTGTGAAGAAAAAAGAACCCTTCTTAAGTTGGTGAGAGTGCAAACTGTACAACAACTATGAAAATTATGGTAGAAATTCCTTTAAAATCTAGGACTGGAGATTCCACCCAGGCCAACTATTCTCCTCCTGGGTATTTTTCCAGAAGAACTAAAACCTTACACTACACTGATACAGGTGCACTCATATTGATAACAGTGCAACTTATGACAAATAATCTTGAAAAGAACCCAGATGGTCACCAACTGAAGAATGGATAAAGAAGATATAGTGTTTCTATACAATAGAGTATTATTCAGCTATAAAACACGATAAATTTGAGTCTTTTGTCAGTAAATAGAGAAGATGCTCCTAAGTGAAATAAATCAGACCTGCCTATGTAAACATCATACTGTCTCCTTAGTGTGACAACCTGAAAGAGAAAAATGGAATCTCAAGGACACAAGAGATACCTGGAAAAGGGAGTGAACTTACTCAAAAGGAAAGCATACTGAGTTGAGGAGAAGGACAGGAGAGGGAGCAGGAAAAAGAGATTTATCTATGTGTGTAAGTGGGATAGTTTAGACAAACTGTACTGTGCATTTTTGCTGGTCTATGGAAAGAAGAAGTTAATGCTTTGATTGGTTTTGTCTCCTTTTTTAAATTGTTTTTTACTTTTCCTCTTAATTTCTTATGTTTTTCTTTTTTTCCCAATTTTGTATGCATATATCTGGTAGTACATATAAGTGGTTGAAAGACAACAGTATATAGTACAACAAATACTGTGAAATTGATGCTACTTTAAGTGAAATTCTGTCTTACTTGTAATTTTTTCTGTTTTAATTCTGCTTTGTACTCTCTTTAAAAATAAAATCAAAAAGTGATGCAAGTACTATGTTACTTTATATAAGGGACTCCAGCATCCATAAATTTTGGTGTCTTTAGGAATCAATATTCTGCGGACACAAAAGAAAACTGCAATTAATCTAGACAAAATGGCTATTTAAATCTTGACATAGTAAGTGCTAAGCAAATATTTTCTTAAAATAGTGTTAATGTTGCATGCTGCTGTGGCCCTGCCCCCAGGCACACCGAGCAGGTGATGGAGTCCAGGCATGGTTGTGCATGCCTGTAATCCCAGCAGTAGAAAGGCAGAAATCAGGAGGGTTATTATGAGTCCAAGCTGCATAGAGAGACACTCCTCAAAAGAAAAAAAAAAAGATAATATTGATGACAAAAGTCGTTTTGAAGGATTTCAAAATAATAACAAAAATGTCTGCATGAAGACAAACACAAGCAATATAAGTAGAATCCAATTATAGGAAAAAGTCAGAAAAAATACCAGAAAAATGGAATTGATAAATATATTGAAATGAAGCATACACAGGCAAACGTACAATCTTCTGGTAAGCAATGAATGAGTACTTAAATTAAATCAGCAACTGTTAACCTCATGTTTCCCAAAGGTAAGGCTGGAAGTCATAGTGGTTGACTGTGCAGGAGGGCCCAGGGAAGCCAGGAGCTGGTGGAGTTTTGGCTGACAGAGGTCCACGGAATGGCTTTCACTTCTCCTAACCAGGGTCTTAGTTACACGGTTCCAGCCATGCTTCCCCAGGAGGAAGTTTGCTTGTCATCATCTACCTCTCTGTGGGTCTCTGAGAGGAGCATCTCCTCTAAGAGATCTAAGTCAGAGCTTCTTCTTTGTTCTTCAACAAGGCCCAGATACCCAACCTCTTAGCCAGCTTCTGGCCCACTAGCCCCAGCCTATCACAGGCTTGCTTAGTTCTTCAGACTTGACTTTAGAAATGAAGGAAGAGGTCCTCCACTCCTGAAATACACCTTCTTTCTGAGTGTCTTCTGTACCAAACACCTTGAGAAACAGAAGACAATCCATAAGAACAAATTCATGTGGCACCTATGAGACACTAGACTACAGTGGTAGTATGATTTGGGGCATAAGAGAAATAATTGACTTTCTACTACTTTCCAAGAGCTCAAAGTATTAGAAGGAAAAAAAAAAACTCAGATATTGAGTATCATCAAGAATAAGTCAGCAGCCCAAATAGTAGGATATTTATATAATCAAAGTGTTGACCCTACAATGACTCTCATTAACAGATAAGGTAGGAAGAGATGGTCCTAATATGACTTAGAATGTAAGACACCCTGAGAGGCAAGGCAGGTGAGAGAGATGCCTATTCTATAGGAAGAGCCATCAATTACTAGGACACAGTGGATTCGTTTTATACCCAATGCACTCATTAATTTGGCTTCTACAGTGTCCTAAAGACTGATGCACAAGGAAATACAAGCCATGATTCAAGAGGTCACAATTACCAAGTGAAAGGATGGGATTCTAACCTGTGCTCATAGCTACCCTGGTGTACTGCCGGGTAGAGCTGTGTTTGAATTTGGAGCTGACCATTCACTACTTCAGCAATGTCTATCAGCTGTTTGACCTTAAGAGATGATATTATACTAGTGCATTTTGGGTGAGTGCTAAATGAAAACAGGAATTTATTTAGATCACAGTTCAGAAGGCAGGTAGTTTAAATAGGGCAGTGTCATCAATTTAGCCTCTGTCAAGGGGCCCCAGAGCTCTATCACAACAGGGAAGATAGCATCATGGTAGGGACCCAAGTGAGAGGGGAGAGTAGTCATATGGCATGACAGGGAGACAGAGGGACTCAGGGGAGTTTTTAAATAACTCACTAGTAAAGAAACTCGCTGGGGTCCTATAGGCAGCACCCCCACGAACAAGCAAATTGCCTTGCCCATGGTTTCACCCCTGAAAGGCTCCATTGCTTAAAAAGGTTACACTTAGAACCAGTGCTCCAGAGCAGAATATTTTAGGGATGAAGCATCACACTCACACCACATCGAAACCGCAGGAAATCCTCACTACCTGGGACTGTGAAGAGTTAAATGAGAAAACATAGATAAAGTCTCTGGCTTGATTAGGTTTTCAAACATCCCTGGCTATCTCCTTCCCAATCCTGCCATGCCTACCTCTGAGCCTCATCAATAGACATATTAGTTCACACTCTACCTGTGGCCACACAGTTCTGAAATGGCTAGGAGATTTCTGACTCAGGATATTTTCTTAAGACTTCTTTTACCTGGGAGGAGTTCACCTTCTAACTAAGGTTTCTAGGAACCGGGAAGCCTGAGTGCCTGCCCATGTAGCACTCACCTGTGAGACCACACAGAGTTCCTTTCAGTCATAATGGTGTTTCTTGCCTCTAAGCTCCTTTGGTTATTCACAAGACTGAGTCTCAGGTTGGTGACCTGGAAAAGAAGATGATGCCTACTCTGAAGAAGCTGTGTACACTATGACACCCATTCAAAGTTCTGAAGCTTTCACTCGACACAGGAGGGAGTTAACACATTGTGACTTCTGAAAAATATGATTTATTATTATTGCTCGATGACATCTATCTCAAATGATAGTTGTATTTGAATACAGCTTATCTCCCTTCCTGAGTGAGTGACTAGAACATAAATATTGTGAACTAATGCTCTGTCTTTCCCTGGAGTACCTAGCACAGAGCCCAGAATTTAATGAATGATCAGTAAATGTGGAGTGCAGGGTAAGTATCAAGCTAGGCAACACACAACACAGAGGTTGATACTGACAAAGGCACCGAGACTATATCACTGTGTGCAGAATGCTTATTATTTTCTAGCAATAGAGAGGATCGGAAGAAAAATACAGAATTGCTTTAAGACCTCCAGTTTTCTGTCTGGGCCTGAACGAGATGGTGTAGTCCATGGTTTATCTGTGGAGCCGAGCAATTCCAGAAACATCCAGGCCACCTTGGGAAGAGTGAGAAAGGCATTGTGCTGCTTGTGTCTTGCACAGCCAGCTCTCATGGTGGTGGCTCAAAATACAGCAAGTATTAATTTAATAGAACATGGAAATGTGGTCTAGGGAGTGTCAGAAAAGTAGTGTAGAGTGTTGCAGACGAAGAAAAGTGATTTTGATATACACAGAGGCACAAAAAAAGAAACAAAAAGGGCACAAACAAAAAAGTATGAGCAGGGCCAGACACTGCAAGCATAGATGACGAAAATTACATATCTAATGTGAGGAAAATGATTGTGCAGAGTATTCCATCCCTTTGAATGCAGTTATTAATAATGTTTTTGAGACAGTGTCTTGCTATACAATTCAGGCTGGCCATGTGCTCCCTTTGTAACTCAGGCTGTTCTTGATATCCCAACAACATGCCTGGCTAATAAGCATTTTAAATCAAATTTATAGAGATCTTTCAACAAGAAAAAAGGTTGCTTTCTTGCTTTCAGTGAAAAGCACGATGGAACAGTTCATAAGCCCCCAGATTACTTATTAAAACCAAATAGACCGGGATCAAATATATATGATATTAATAGTCATTTTCTGTAAATCTTAATTGATAATTTTTTTTCTCTTCTCCTTTTTCTTTTTTTTTTCCCCAGTATCTATGAGCAAGCAACTGTAATCCTGGGAAAATAAAACAGTATAAATTGCATGACATATGAACTTTAATATATCTACGTCACTTATTCTAGAAATAAGTAATGATTTCTGCATTTTATTTGTATACTCTACTTTTTAATCTCTAATGAAATACCTTTTTTCCATCCTAATTTTGATAATTCAGAAGATATTGAACACATATATATAATATGTTAAGGGAAGAGTATGTGAGTTCATACAAATAGTCTTTAATGTATTTGATTATCATGTATGTGAGATAATCTTGGGAACTATGTAGGTAAATGATTAGGAGTAGGAGATGGACCAGTGGCTGGACTGATGGTGAACAGGATGGGGCAGACCCCTAGAGTACACTGACAAGTTCGGTGTTTCATTACAGACTGGGAGAACAGTTCAGTTGGAAAAGGACAGCTTCCAGGGGAATGAACTGAGGGTTGGGGGAGGGGGGACAGACAACAGAGACTGTCTGTGGGTTCCTTCCTTTTTGTTTCAATCCCTAGCAGCACACCTTTTTCCCCCCTCCTTGCTGCCTCTTTTCTGAGAGGCGGATGGACTGCCCAGCCCCAGGGGCTGCTGCTTCCCTGAAGCAGCTCTGTCCCTGGGCATGTTGCTGGCAGGAAGAAGCAATGTGGACTTCAGGGAGATGTTTCTGACAATGACAATATGCAAAAGTGGTCAAAATAAGGTGACTTTTGAGAGGAAAGATCTATTTTTAGATGTGACTGGGCAGGGCTGTGTTTTGAAAATAAGTATTTATGGTTGCATGTAATTCACTTAATGTACAAGGAAGTCACTAATTTCATAGGGATATAAAGATCGCCAGAACCCAAATTTCTCTGAAGTCTCCCTCAGCCTCAGCCTGGGGGAATTATGACTCTTTTGGTGAGAAGATAATCTTATTTTAATTCTCATGCAATAGCTGAATAACTTCCATATAAATGCCAGCTCTCAATCTTTATGAGTAAATTATTGTCCTCACTATTAGGGTGTGGTACAGGACAGAAGATATACTTTAGGACCTATAAAGTTCTTAGTTATAATTTTCCTCCTAGGACATTATGAACATATGTACCCTATTTTTAAACCCTATTCTTAATAGCTCAAGTAAGAAATATGTTGAAAGAATAAAAATGGAAGAGTTGAACAACAGTGTATATATAGTTTTAGTAAAGGCAAATCTCATTGTAGGAAGAATATGATGTGTTTGCTAGCTTGCTTGAGGATAATCAACTTATATACTCAGACAACAGTATGGTCTGTAAAGGACGTTCTCTCTAGGAATGAATCAAGGGCTTAAGAAAATCCAGGACAACAAAGATGTTTTGTAGTCCCTTTCATTTTCTCTCACTCTCCCATAACACAGACACACACACACACACACACACACACACACACACACACACACACCCTTTCTTCCCTCGCTCTTCACTTATTTTGATTCACAGTTTTGGAGGTTCCAGCTACTTAGGTCACTGCCATAGCCTTGGGCCCAAGGCTATAAGGTAACACATCATGACCTAATCACTTAGTTCAGGAAATCCACACACCTCATAATCTAATGTGAAAGAAAAAGCTGGGATTCCAGTCCCCTTGGCAAGAGCATCACTGGGTAACTAGAAGACTTCCCATTAGTTCTTACCTCTTAATGGTCCCACCACTTCCTAACAGCACAGCATCAAGTTGAAGACTCAGCCTTTAATGCATGGAACCTTGGGGAACATTACAGATGCAAACCATGGCACGTGGCTTTCTCTCTGCTTCTTCTTCTTCTTCTTCTTCTTCTTCTTCTTCTTCTTCTTCTTCTTCTTCTTCTTCTTCTTCTTCTTCTTCTTCTTCTT
>PVJA010023489.1:0-32957 GCA_004027025.1 Myocastor coypus | reverse complement strand
AGATGTTATCTCTGATCTCAGTTGCTCTATAAGTTTCTGCACTTGTGTGTCTGCCTCAGATGCTACCAATTCAGAGGTTTCATCTGTATAATTCTCATTTTCTTCCATGATAGTGTCTTCTGTATTTGGTTTGGGTGGGCACGGGTCCTGAGATTGCCTCCTACTCCTTGTTGTTATCATTTTGTATGGAGGCGACCTCTGCACTTTGGTGGCGTTATGCTGTGTCTATGGGCGTTTGTTCTGGAGACTCCAAGGTGGTTCTTCTACAGAGGTTCCTGACTCTTGTGTTGGGGTTTGGGCTGGGCTGAAACAGGAAGTTAGTCGCGGGAACGCAGAGGCGGGGCAGAGGGGCGCAGGGGCTTACCCGCGGCGGGTGCCCTCAGGATTTACTTTAGAAGCATGTACAGGGCTTTGTACAACTGTTGTCAATGTCAGCCATCTGGATGAGTCACAGCCATTGCTTGACTAGTTTGCTCTCTGTAAAAACCTGAAAGAATGTTTTCTCACCAGGTAACTCTCCTTAGGCACACTGTGCACCTTCAATCTCTTTTCTCTGTGGCTCCATAATCTCCTTGAACAGAAAATTTGGGAAACCACTGAGTTATAGAATGGTGTATACCAGGTTCTCTTATGTCCTAAGTCCTCACTGACCTTGAAGTGCTAGGGTTAGGATATTGGGTATCCTTGTAGACCTTCTTTTTTCTCTAATTTTTAGTCTGCAAACTTACATTCTTAACCCTTCAGAAGAAAAGCCTAGTGATACTATTACTCTATAACATAGGTACTTGAACATGACATCACTGTCTTTCTGAGTATCAAAAATCTTAGACTTGGAATTGATATTTTTATTAATCATTGATATTCTAATATATCTCCATAGAATGTGGTAAAAGCAGTTACATATTTTTACACATTTAGAAATCTAACTGTATGCAAATTGCAGCCTGTGAATCCTGTGGTATTTTCCTAGTTTCTTACTCTCATTTCTACAAATGGATATATCTTGAACATATACTCATGAATTAAATAAATTAGACTTACATGTGTAAATATCATATAGTCTTCCTAGTATGAGAACTCAAAAGACAAAAAAAATGGAGAGGCATAACACAGCTAAATGGAAATCAAGGACTTAAGTGTTGAACAATGAATTGTCTGTAAGCAGAAAAGATAGGAAGCATGGCAGGGGTGAAGCCATACACTTATAGAAACAGGATGAATTAGATAATGGTTCTAGGAACCTCCGAAATGTTTTTGACATTGAGGATAGCAATGTGTAACAGTAAAAATATGCTTGGAATGTTTGTCATTCTGATCTTTTAGATGTGTGCTGCTTCTGATGTAATTTCAGTTACAGCTATCTTCTCTATCAAGTAAATGGTTGGTTTATAAGAAAACAAAAAATGGTATTAAATATGGTGATTATTGTAAGGGAAGCTCAGTTTGTAGTTTGTAGGGAACTAACAATTCCATATGACTAATGTTTTTTAAACAGTGAAATTAATTGCTCCAATGCTTATAGTCATTTTTAACTATATTATAAGAAGAGTATTGATTATTTCTACTTATGATAACTTGAACTACTTAGAACCTTGGTGACTTGTTTTAACCCTGTCACTGACAGCTTTTCCATCTTTCAGAATTATTTCTTCACCTGATGCCTACTTTTTACTTTTTGCGTTTTTAAACACTAAACATTAGTATGCTGTGGAACCCTTGCTTTTAATTTTCCTAAGTGTCACATGATACTTATAACCCCGTATTTTTAATCTGTACAAAAATTCTGTCCCCTGCACTACTATTGTATTTACAGCTACTTTTGCATCTTTCCCCCAAAAGGCACCTTAGTTCATAGCCTTGATCCCATATTTTTTCTGTCACTCTTTTCCTGCCTATAGTCCTCATGCCCTTATGTCCTTCATTCTCTGGCCATTGTTGGATTGCTATGTCACAAATTACCTAAAACTCAGAGTCTTAGAGTAACATTTATTATCTTATAGTATATTGTGCAAAGAATCTAAGTTTGTATTAGCTGAATGCCTGAAGCTCAGGATTCTTCATGAGATCATGAAATCAGTTCCCTCAAAGTATTCAATGAGGGTTTACTTTCAAGCACATGCTCATGGTTGCTAACTGAACTCTGGTCCACACTAGTTGGTTGAGTGAGGACATCAGTTTCTTCCTAGCTATTGGTTAGAGGGAATCCTCAATTCTATGCAGTTGTCTTCCTGCAGAGCAAGTGAGCAAGGGAATGAGTAATCACTCTCACTCCCTTTGCATAACAAAAAATCAGAAGTGGCCATCCAAAACTTCATGGTATTCTACCCATTAAGAACTAGTCCATAACTCCAGTACACACTCAAAGCAAGACACCAAAAGATAGGGACCACCAGCTTGAGGCTGCCTACATGTTCTCTTCAGTGTGTTCTCAATGGATTAGCCATCAGATGTCCTTGTGATGGAAATCAAGTCATGACACAGTTCAAAATTCTTTGAGGACACTCCACTTCACTGGGGCTTTGTTGTTCTTAACTATAGCATATGTCTACCTGATAACTTCTTCATGACCTCTGGATTACATCTTCTAAGTGCACACTTCTCATCAAATATTTTGTTTCAGGGCATTCGCCTGTGTAGAATTTTTCACCTTGAGACCCTTTTGTGTCTGTGCTTAATTCCTGTTTCTTATCTGGCCTTGCTCGCCTCTCTGTGTGCGTCTTTGTTGTTTCTTGCTTTTAGTAGATGTGCAACACTATGAGACATCATACATGCTTTGCTTACTAAGGACAGTCTACTTCCACGAAATTGGGAATATAAGCACTACATTTTGCCTGTGTATGGACGAGCATAGGAGAGGCACTCAGTACATTTTTGTTGTTGTTGAAAGTTTTCATTACCAAGAGAGTTTGTCTTGGTTTCCTGTGAAACTCTTGAGTTAGCTTCTAATTGCTAAATATGAAAACCTATTAATTTTGACTTCCTGTTATGCAAAACTGCTTTTTTGTGAAGATGACTCTGTTGATTTATTTTGTTTTAATGCAAAAGCATATTGGTCAAGTGTCATTATTATGTAATAAAATAATTGACAATTTTTATAGAAGAAAATGTTTTCTAGGAACTCACTGATTAATAATTTATTTTCAGCAATATTTCAATCAATGCAATTGTAGTGTAATAAAAATAAAGAGAATGTTTGTTTTCCATGGAACAATAACATTTTTGATTGTTTGAGTTTCACTTTACTTTTTTTACTTTTAATAAGAAATAACAATATGACAGTTTCAGAACACATTATTAGTACATCTGCAATAACTGAAAAAATGCATATTGTTGTCCTCCTAGTAGTTATGCAAAGTACAGGGTGTAGATGTGATAAATTTTTGGATCATTATTGGTAAAAATTTTCTTCTCTTTTAACTAAAAGAAATTAATTTTATACATAGTTGAATGTTCCATAATTGCAGTGGGTTACTGGTGAAACTGGCAATGTTGGAAGCTGTTGATTTAAGCTTTTTACAGCTCAGCATACTAATCTAGCTTTATGTTTTTTGTCCCATAGCTAAACTGTTCTGATGGGTGGTAAAGGGCAAGTTTAAGCAAGACCTGCCTAGCAAAACATGCAACTTTTGTATTTTCCAAGGTCAGTCAAATCCCCTGAGGATTAACTTTGAAATCATACATGGTGCTTTGTACAACTCTTGACAGTGTCAACCGACTGGATGAGTCACGACCATTGCTTGACCAGTTTGCTTTCTGTGAAAGCATGAGAGAATGTTTTCTCTCTAGGTGACTCTCCTTAGGCACACTATGCACCCACAATCCCATTTCTCTGTAGCCCTATAATCTCCTTGAACATAAAATTTAGGAAGCCACTAAGTTATAGGATGTTACAGCACAGGTTCTGTCCTGTCCTGAATCTTCATTGACCTTGAAGGGGTAGGGCTAGGATATTGACTGTCCTTGTAGCCCTTCTTTTTGTCTAATTTTTGGTCTGTAAACTTATATTCTTAGCATTTTGGACCAATTTTTGGGTCTGTAAACTTATATTCTTAGAAGAAAAGCTTAGTGATATTATTACTCTATAATATGGGTATATGAGCCTAACATCATTGTCTTTCTGAATATGAAACATCTTAAACTTAACTTGGAAATGGCATTTTCCATCAATCATTGATATTGTAATAAATATCTGTAGAATGTGAGAAAAGAAGTTATATATTTTACACAGATATTGAGAAAGCTAAGGATGTACAAAATTGTAGCCTGTCAATCCTATGGCATTTTGCATAGTCTCTTACTCTCATTGAATACCCTTTTTGTTTTCTTATAAACCAACCATTTACTTGAGAGAGTGTGTAGCAGTAATTCAAATTACATTAGAAGCAGCCTACATCTAAAAGACAGAGACAGGCAGTCCAAGCATATTTTTACTGCTACAGATTGCTATCCTCAGTGTCAAGAACATTTTGGAGGTTCTGAGGACCATTATCTAATTCATGCTGTGCATATAACTGAATAGTTTAGTGCCTGCTGTATTTTTTCTTATTTCTTCTTGCAGTCACTTTGTTGTTCAACCCTTAAGTCTTTGATTTCCATTGAGCTGTGTTATGACTTTCCTTATTTTTTTTTCTTTTTGAGTTATTACACTAGGGGTACTATACAATATTTACATATGTAGGTCTGGTTTATTTCATTTATGAATATATGTTCAAGATACATCTATTTATATAAGAAGTATTCTGGTAGATCATTCTTCATAGCTGAGTAATATTTCATTGTATAGAAATATCACTTCTTTTTCAACCATTCTTCAGATGATGGGCATTTCAATTGTTTTCAAAATTTAAATATTACAAATTGGACTGCTATAAACATAGGTGCACATATATCACTATGGTATGATGTTTTCAGTTCTTCTGGGAAAATTCCCAATAGAGGAACAGCTGGATTGAATGGGATTACCAGTTCAAGTTTTTAAGGAGTCTCCACACTGTTTTCCATAATGGTTGCAGCAGTCTGCATTACCACTAGTAGTGGAGAAGTGTTTCTTTTTTCCCCACAGCCTCTCCAACATTTGTTGTTGGCTAATTTCTTCATGATAGCCATTCTTTCTGGGGTGAGATGGTATTTAAGTGTTGTTTTAATTCGCATTTCATGGATGGCTAGCGATGTGGAGCATTTCTTTATGTGTTTATAGGCTTAATGGGTCTTTGAATTTTGGGACCCTAATGGTTTGTAGTCCTTTATAAATTCTAGATAGAAGACCTTTGTCTGAATTCTTATTGTTAAAATTATTTTGAAATTTGTGGGTTGTCCTTTCTTTCTGTTGGTAATTTCTTTTGCTGTGCAAAAATTTCCTAGCCAGAGGAGGTCCCACTTGTTGATTCTTACAATTGTTAAGTGTGCATTTAGATTTTTGTCAGTGAACTCTTTGCTTACCCCAAATTTATCAAGACATTTTCCCACTTTCTCTTCAAGGAGATTTAATGTTTCTCTCTTAATATTTAGATCTTTAATCCATTGAGATTTTAGTGCATGGTGATAGATTTGAGTCAATATTTAGTTTTTGGTATGTAGAGAGCCAGTTTTTCCAGCACCATTTGATAAAGAGGCTACCCTTTCTTCCAGAAAGTATATTTGGCCCTTTTGAATAAGTTAAGGTGGCAGAGTGTGTTTATATTTGCTTCTGTATCTTCTAATCTATTCCATTGATCCTTAGGTCGATATTTTTGCCAATTCCATACTGATTTTTATCACTGTAGCTTTGAATACAACTTTAGGTCAGGAATTGTAATACCTCCTGCCTTACCCTTGTTGCCCAGGATTGTCTTTGCAATTCTGGGTCTTTTTTGGTTCCAAATAAATTTTTGGAATGACTTTTCCAGCTCTGTGAGGTATGTCGGTGGTATTTGGATAGGAATTGTATTAAATCTGTACAACAATTTAGGGAGTATGGCCATCTTCACAATGTTGGTTCTTCCTATCCAGGAGCACGGAATATCTTTCCATTTCCTGAGATCTTCTGAGATCTCTTTTTTCAGAGTACTATAGTTTTGATTGAAAAGGTCTTTTACTTCCTTAGTTAGTTTGATTCGTAAGTATTTCATTTTCTTCGGTGCTATCATAAAAGGTACTGTTTCTCTAATTTGTCTCTCAGTGTGTTTGTTATCTGTGTAGAGGAATGCCACTGACTTTTGTGTGTTGACTTCGTAACCTGCTATGTTACTGAATTTGTGTATTAATTCCAGTAGCTTTTTGGTGGAGTTCTTTGGGTCTTCTAAGTAGATTATCATGTCATCTGTAAATAGTGAAAGTTTTACTTCTTCTTTACCTATTCTTATTCCTTTCATTTTTCTTTCTTGTCTAATGGCTATAGCTAGTGACTCCAGAACTATATTGAATAGAAGTGGCGATAGGGGGCATCCTTGTCTTGTACCAGATTGGAGAGTAAAAGACTTCAATTTTTCCCCATTTAGAATTATGCTAGCTGTTGGATTGTTGTAGATGGCTTTTATCAGGTTGAGGTAGAGGCCCTCTATTCCAATTGTCTGGATGTGTTTTTAGTCAAGTTGATGTTATTTGTAGTTCTGTATGCTTCAGTTACTGAATGTCTGATTTTTTTCTCATATTTGGGAAATTTTCTGCTATTCTGCTCATATTCTTTTTATATCTTTTGTATTGATTCCTTCTTTCTCATTGATTGGTATTAATCTCACGTTGTTCATTTTTGCATCATCTTTCAGGTGTTGAAGTATTTTTTCTTGCATCTTAGTTGTTTTTAAAGGTCCTTTGTTACCTTTCACTTGCTGTGATTGTGTCTTGAAAAATCTGAAATTTTATCTTCACTTTCGTTCATATGGTTTTGCTAACTTGTGATTGAGATTTTATTTTCTTTTTTATCTCTTTGAAACTCTTTCATGCATTCTATTTCTTTCCTATATTGCTCAGACATGGGATGCATTCTTTTTCTATTCTCTGCTAATGTTTTATGAATGTCTTCATTAGTAGTACTTTAGTCTTTCTTTGTAGTTATCTTTTCTCCAGTTCAGAGATATTTGTGCTTTGTTCTCCTCTTTACCTTTCTGCAGTTGCTTCCATACTTTAGATGTCTTTAATTTAGAGATGTCTTTTTTTACTTCAGAAATTATTTCTGGCCTGGTTCCCTCTATATAATTTTGGAGTTGTTTTTCCACTTCAGATTCTATTAATTCATGCATTTCTTTTTTTAACTTCTGATGTTATCTCTGATATGAGTTGCTCTGCTCTATACATTTCTGCACTTGTCTGTCTACCTTAGATGCTCCCAATTCAGAGATTTTGGCTGCATGATTCCCATTTCTTCCATGGTAGTGTTTCCTGTGTTTGTTCTGGCTGAGAGAGATCCTACCTGGGCACGGCGGGGCCCAGATGGTTGAGACGATGTCCCAGAAAACTGTTTTATTTACTCAATTTTTAACATTATGAAGTTAGTTCTTTATTATTCTTTCATATAACATAAAAGTAAGATGAGATTTAGAGTTTATGCAACTAAAATGAAGTAATATCAACACAGAGCTCTGTATCTTTGTTCAAATAGTAGTGTTCTTGTCCCTGTCTTTCCAGGTTTGTCTTTAGAAAGCATCAGTGATAAGATGGTTGTACTCTGGAACATTTTCTTAGTGAGGAAACTTCAGAGGAAACTCATCATAAAAATTAAATGAAATAATTGTTCAATGGAATCAGAGTTATCTTATGAAGAGTTGAAAGCACCTATAATGTAGCATAAAGATCACACAATTAGAAACAAATTGCATGGTCTTTAGGCTACAATTAGCATAAAAATTATCCCTATCTCTACATGAACTATATAAGCGTGCAGTTTATAATGACTTTTGTAGAGCCAGGGTGCTTTATAAATAAAAGGAATGAAAACACTTACATTGAAATGATTTATGAGAAAATAATTTGGAGAAACATCATAAATTCTATACCTATATGAATATAAGGCATTACTACTATAACTATGGCAGATACTGTGGTTTAGTTTAAAATACTGAAGTCTAGAAAAACCCGACCACTTCAATAAATATGTTTGAAGTCCATGAAAAATGTATAGGATTTGCAATTATTGACCAACTTATATACTGATTGATATATATATATTCTGATCAATGTGCATGATACTCTGTGATACTCTGTTGAAAATGAAAGAATTGGGTCAGGGAGATAGATTGGTGGAATACCTGCTTGCCTAATAAGCACAAGGTCCAGAGTTCCATCCCTGGTACTGCAAATAAATAAATAAAAATAAAAAATAAAAAAACCAAATGAATAAATAGTAAAGCCTCCTTTTCCTAATAAACTCATCGACAATAATACAATGTCACTAGGCTTTTGAAATCCTTTAACTAATGAAAAACTAAATGACAAGGTATTAAGCTGTTCATTGCTGTATTAATGTGATCAACATTAAAAATGTGTGCATTAAACTCAATTGAATTTGCTAAAATGGGGCTGTAAACTCATGTGTGTAATATTAGATTTGTCAGCCTATATATTAGTGCATTGGGGAACACAGAATTCAGGCATAAGGTTACCAAATGACACTTAGATTTTGACCTAAAGGTTCAGCATTTAATTTTCCCTTATAGAACAGAATAAAACTGGAGCCACTTTTAATTAGCTTTCTTTTCAATTAGCTTATTTTTCACACAATTTAAATATGATTGGTATATATAAGGAGATTATGGAGCCACATATGGGGTCAATGATGTATAGTGTGCCTAAGGAGAGTCACTTAGAGAGAAAACATTCTCTCAGGTTTTCAGAGAGCAAACTGGTCAAGTAATGGCTGTGACTCATTCAGATGGCTGACAATGACAAATGTGCTACAAAACCTTGTATATAGTTTCAAGGTAAATCCTGATTTTGACTGACTTTGTCAGATATAAAAATTACATGTTTTATTATGTAGGTTTTGCTTTAACTGGCCTTAACCACCCAGGAGAAAAGTTTAACTATGAGTCATAAAAAGTAAAGCCGGATTAGTATGCTGTGCTATAAAAGGCTCAAGTCAACAGCTTCCAACATTGCGAGTTCTTCCAATAACCCACTACTGTTATGGAATATTGTTTTATGAATACATCTACTTTTTCTTAGTCCAAAGAGAAGAAATATTTGTATCAATAGTGTTTAGAAGAGTTAACTTGTCTGCATCTTGCACTCTGAACAACTACTATGAAGACAACAATATGTATTTTATCAATTATCATGGCTGGCTGCTCTACTAAGACGTTTTCAAACTGTCTCAATATTATTTCATATTAAAAGTAATAAAAAAATCAGAAATAGATATAATTAGTATATAATTTAGATGACTTTTAAAGTTGTATTAGACAGAACAAAGAATTAGAGTGTTTTATGAGAATGCTGTTTTGAATGTTCGTCACACTCTGGTTATTCTAATCTTGAATGAATGGTTATATAGAATATACATTAATTCAAAATTAATTGATAAAACTATGCAGGTAACTTATTTTTGTTCTTATTTCATTATGTTATTATTTTGTTAGTTTCAGTCTGAGAGTGAATAAAGTTATCCAAAGATATCTTCAGAATAGTTGAACTTTTTTTTTTTTTTTTGGTTTAGTACTCTATTAGAAAGGATCATAAGTACAAGTATATTCTATAAGCCCTGGGTATCCTCAGTGAGGTTCCCATGCATTCTCCAGGTGATGTGGGCGCTAAAGTAGGCTACAAAAGTCTTTGGCAAGGAAAGCAAAGGTTTCGCTGGACCTTCTCAAAAAATTCTCAGCATGGAAAGTCCCTTCTCTGTTCATTTCCCTGTTTCCTCTTTGCCCTCTTTTGTTTCATATCAAAGCAGAAGTAGTAAAACAAACTTTAATGATGGAGTTATAATGCTGCTTCTCAGAACTTTTGTAATGATAGTTCCCTAGTCACTAGTTAAATTTTAAATGTTGTAAAAGCACAGTGACTTTCTGCTATTTAAAATAATTAATAACACTTCACAGTGGTTTTTCCTGGATTTCTTAGCAATGGATGAATGAATTCTACCACCTGACTTAAACTTTTATTGACAATTCAAAATTAGCTGGAAAACAAATTGCTCATGATTCGTAAGTTGAAGTAAATGAATTTTGGTCCACAAAGTAGGCTTTCAGAGACCCTTGTGATACAGCAATATCATGAAGGGTTCTAGAGAAGTGGTATGGAACTGTAGGAAGATAGATGAAATTAGGTTTACAGAGAAAAGAGAAAGCTATATTGGTAACCGAGCAAATTTATGCAAAGCTAGAAATCAAGACAAGCAGCTACACTCAGCTCAGGGTATTGTGTAAGTATTGAGTCAGAGGTGATAATGCCAGACAAATAAAGTAGGATGGGGATGGGCAAAGATGAGCACACTGTAGCAGTACAGGCAAGAGGGCAGTGATCTGGCCTGTTCATATTTTAAGATTCAGTAACTGTTCCACAGATGGTTGGGGATAAGAGGTAGCAAAAATCTATATGAATCATTGTCACAGAGGGCTGGGTAAGGGACTTATCCTTCAATGGTCACAGGAAGGGCGGTGAGAAGGAAGGAGATTTGTTGCAGAAATACTTGAAGATAGTACTGACAGGATATGACAAGGACTGTGGTTGTGAGAAAATAAGACCAGTCAGAGGTGAGCTATATTTGCCCACCTGAACCACTGCACTTAATTGAGATGAGGAAAATCAAAGAAGTAGCATTTTGAGACCACAGAAAGAAACTGATTATGGCAATTGGTACGTTAGCCTTCTAATACAGTCACTTTTTTTTTTCTTGGCAGGACCAGAGACTGAACTCAGATTCTTGCGCTTGCCAGGCAAGTGCTTATTCCACTGAGCTATTTCCCTAGCCCCTAACCTTCTAGTAGAGATCCGAGCAAAGATGACCTATAGACATTTGATTACAAATAAGTGAGGTATGTTGAGTGCTAGGTAGAAAGACGGCATGAATACAAGAATGTACCTGAATTCAGACCAAAAGTCTGAAGTGGGCTGCCATGCCCTATGAATTATCAGATTACCCTGGGGCTTAGTAATGTATACCAATTCATTGCACTTTCTAAAACACCATCCTGAGCACCATGGAAATAAACTAGGCAACCTTAGCAAATTAGTTTGGAAGAAGTTATAGGAAACAAGTTTAGAAGCAGGGAAACTATTATATGATTTATGACACTGAAGCAATTTCCATAGTGTATGGAAGACAGAGAAAGGCAAGTAGATCATAAAAGATATCCTGAAGTAGCATTTGATGCAAACATAAAGATTAAGTAATTTAAATTACAAAGATTCTTTTAAATGATTAAATCATGTTAGTGCTACTGAAGCTTAGGGGTCATGTTTGAGGTAAGAAAGGTGGACAAGAATGATAATAATATAGGATCTGAGAGTTTACAGTGGCAGTGGGAGATTGTGATTGCACACCTATGTGTGTGTGTGTGTGTGTGTGTGTGTGTATGTGTGTGTGTGTGTGTGTGTGTTCTGTCAGAAGAAGACTTTGAATTTAATTATAATTATGAGAAATCAAGAAGCTGGTGGAGAAGAGAGAAAATATAAAAACTAAGAAAATCTTGACTCTGTGTGATATGATTGTGGTTTCATTAAACTAAGAAACTGACATACTGTAAGAAATATATTAGAAATGATAGATTAGCCTTACCTGGATAATTATTAATAAATACTGTATATAAAAATTAAGAGCTTTTATATTTTCACAATGGTTTGTTGACCCTGGAAGAGGAAAAAAGTAGAAGAGGGTAGAAGAATTCCTGGTTTAGAGTTGTAATATAATCAAAAGGCTTGGGGGAATTTAAAGCATCAGAAAGAATGTGCCCTGATATACTGGAATATGGAAATTCTAGTTCAAGTGGCTAAAGAACAGATGTTCTACAGGTCCAGGGCAAAATAAGCTGATGTTGTTACCATTTGTCTCTCCTATGATGGGCCACGCCACTAAGTAAAGGAGCATGTTATCCACTGTAATGTAGATGAGAGATTTTCTGAAGTAAATTATTATCTAGAGAATCTTTAGAAAAGGTAACATAATTTCTTTAAAAATTCTAAACTTTGCCCTCCATGACACCTTTGCAACTGTCCCCCTTTTCCTTTTCCTTTCTTTTCTTTTTATAAACTTAAACATTGGATGTACAGTTATTTTTACATACAAATAGGTTCAATTTCATACTGACAGCTGTGCTTCCAAATTGCCAGTCTTTGTCTCTCTTCAGATTCTTTATCTGCAAAATTAGTGAAGTGGTAATCATGGTAATCTTCTTTTATGGCACCTGTGGGGACTGAAGCGATTAGGCAATCACATACTTTGAAAATAGAAATCATTCCAAGAGCCTTGCAGCCTTAGAGCTTCCCTGCTTTGACTAAGATGTCCACAGTGGAGTAATTTCCTTTCTACTATTCTTCATTGAACAAATTCAAATAGGCAAGAATGGAGAAAAAAGAGAAAGAAAAGTCGAAATGGGCAATAGCGGTTTCTTTCTAGTGTTGCAGGTTTTGAGACTGTGAAGTACTGCAGGGAACTTAAGAGAAGTGAACTTGCACTTATAGAGAATACGAATTTGTGTAAGTCATATAGTTATTAATGACTGTAATGAGTGGGAACACAAGTCTAAAGTCATTGCAAATCACCGTTAGAAAGTCATCTTTTCATGATGTCCTAGGAACAAGATACTCTTATTGTCAATCTAGTTTGTCCTTCCCATATATTACAAAATGTAGTATTAATTTGAGTATCTTCCTCATATTTGAAGGGTGGCATTCCTTATAGTATCACATTTCCTATCTATAGTTGTACTTTCTGAGGTGAACCACGGTCCAAAAATATTTAAAAAGAAATTCGAGAAATAATTCATATATTCAAAATTGAGAATTATTTTCAGTAGCACAAGGAATTATACATCATTCTTCCCAGGGCATGAGTCATCACTTTGTCCTGAATAGTCGCACATACAGTTTTTTAGTAGCTGTCTTTGTTATTAGATTGACTTTCACAGTGTTGTGTCCAAGTAACACTTATTTTACTTAACAGTGACCCCAAAACTCAAGGATTGTGATGCTGGCAATTATCTTTTTGATTATACCAAAGAGAAACCATTAAGTGTTTCCTTTAAGAGAAAGTTGAAAGTTATTAATTCAGAAAAGGAAGAAGGAAATTCATATGCTAAGGTTGCTAAGGTAGTAAGAATGGCCCTTTGATCGTGAGGTTGTGAACAAGAAGATAGGTGACAACTTGATTAGATGAGAAAGACGTTAATTTTTGAGCTGGAAGGCACAAACACAATTGGATTCTGATTGACATGAGTATGCTGTTCCACAAGGGTTGGAGCTTGAAGAAGCACCAAGCAAAAGATACCCTGGAGTGAGTGACTTCAAGCCACGAACCAGAGCATGAGACAGTTCACCAGAAGAAATGAATGGCTCCAGGCTCATACACTGAAATAGTCACAGGTATGTATACATGAAGAAAGAAGGATAAATAGTGCTTGATGCTATCTGAGATGCAGTGGGAAGGGGAAGATACTGTGTTCTTCAATTTTCACAAATTTAACATGATTCACCCAATGAGAGGATCACAACAACTCATAAACCACAACTGAAGATAATATTTTTCCAGGCTCAGGTTGTGTCGAAAGCCTGTGTCGTTTTGAATGAACAACCTGTGGAGGAATTTACACATCATGATCTATGATGTTGTTCAGAATGAGTCAGCGAGAAAATGGAAGAATCTGGCTCTGCATACAGTGAATAGAATTTTAGGTGCTGGAAGAGGCCTCCTAGATCTTGGCTCTCTCTCTCTCTCTCTCTCTCTCTCTCTCTCTCTCTCTCTCTCTCTCTCTCTCTCTCTCTTTCTCTCTCTCTCTGTAAGAAGACATTCCTGAGGTTGCTGATGGAGTGAAGATGAGAAAGCAAGCCACATGCTATTTATGAAGGTATCCATTTCCAGGGGGATAGTTTTCACTCTGCACACAAATCTTGATTCTATTTAAAAATAAGTAAGTGAACAAGATAAGTAACATTACAGGAGAAATACTTGTTCTTTTTCTAAGAAGTTTGCTTTGGAGCATCTTTGTTCAAACACAGCAGGTGTGTAGAGATGTGCTGTACCTCTTGTATTCATCTTTTCTAAAGAATTATCTTATGGCTGTTGCACTGTGACATGAATTTCATAAGTCTTAGTTTCTTTCCCATTTTTCAAACAATGAGGTTAAAAAAAACACACTGTTCACATTTTATGTATTATTGTAATCAGTCAGAGTCTATAAAGAAAAGAAAATCCACACTGGATGACATAAATGAAAAGTCTCAATAAAGGGACAAATTTTAGAAGTATAGGCAGAGTTAACCTTCAGCAAATTTGGACAGTTGACCTGTTTGCTCTCTGAGCCTAATAGGCCCTTTATCATTTTTCATGTAAATATTTAAAAACATTTATGAATAATAAATATATGAGTATAATAATGCAAAGTAAACTCATTATGAAAAACCTGTCATGCAATATTTTATATAAATGATACACATCGCATTTGAGAAAGCTATTTTTTTCTGATTGTTTTACAGAAATATCTGTTGTAAGGAGATTTCTAAGTAGCTGCAGAAAACTACACTTCCTGCCCCAGTATTTATATCCTTGGTAACATTGTAGTCTAGGGTGAGTGACTTGGTTCTCCTGGGAAAACTCAGCAAGGTGAGGGATCTTTTTTCTATTATTATTATTAAGTTATAAAGATTGCCACTTCTGCTTATTTAGCACATGCCATTGTGTTGTTAGGTCAACATCTGAAGAAATTGACACAGTGGAGAAATGCAGGAATATCACTCTCACTAACAGTGGAGAAGTGTTCCTTTTTCTCCTAGCCCCACCAACATTCAGTGATTGATGTCTTGATGACAGCCATCCTTTCTGGGGTGAGATGGAATCTCAGTGTTGGTTTAATTTAAAGACGAAGTGTTTCAAACATATTAATATGCATATGTTAAATATAAGTATTAGCAAATATACATGTCTAAGAAATCATGTATCTCTATCATTTATCTATCATCTATGTATCTATGTATCTATGTATCTATGTATCTATGTATCTATCTATCTATGCATCTATCTATCTATCTATCTATCTATCTATCTATCTATCTATCTATCTACCTATCTATCTGTCTATCTATCTATCTATCAATTTCTTGTATTTCTGCTCTGATCTTTTTAATTTTGTGCCTTTTTTAGTCTTTGCTCTTATTTATCATTTCCTTTTAATTGGTAAATTGAGGTCACTTACCTTGGTGGTTATGACTGATAGGTATTGCTTTATCTTTATCATATCGCTGCTTATTTCCTCCTTTTACGCTGTTTCATGGCTTTTCCTGTTCCGTGATTTGCTTTTGTAATTATGTTCACTTTTATATTTCTAGAATTTTTCAGTACTCTTTATAGGGTTGGCGTGGTAGTCATGAATTTTTTTTTTTTTTTTTGTTAATCTTTGTCATGAAAGTATCTTTTTCATTTGAAAGATAGTTTTGTATGGTATATCAATTTGGATTCAATGTTTTTATTTCAGGAGTTCAAATTCTTGACTCTGAGCTCTACTTGACTTGATGGTTTATGTTCATTAATGTATTGTGAATCTGATGGACTTTCTTTTATAGTTGATATGCTACTTTTTCTCTTCAACTTTTAATGTGCTACTTTTGTGCTAACTCTCTGTGATCATAATTATTATACATCTAGGTGTAGATTTTTCTTGTAGCTAGTTGGTGTTCTACATGCTTCAATTATCCATCTTTCAGATTCTTTTCCCATGCTTGGGAAATTTGCTGCTATTACTTTTCCAAATAACCTTTTTCTGCCATTTGTGTTGATTCCTTGTTTTTCTCTGATGTCTGTCATTCTTATGTTGTTCATATTTAGGTCATCTTGCAGCTGTCAAATTATTATTTCCTGGTTCCTTGTTATTTTTAAGAGATACTTCCTTTCACAATTGCTAACTGCAATGATATCTTCAAGGACTTAAAGTGTATCTTCAGTTTCTTTTCCTTCCTTTTTTTTTTTTTTTTTTTTTTTTTTTTTTTTTTTTTTTTTTTTTTTTTTTTTTTTTTTTTTTTTTTTTTTTTTTTTTTTTTTTTTTTTTTTTTTTTTTTTTTTTTTTTTTTTTTTTTTTTTTTTTTTTTTTTTTTTTTAGTTTTAAACATTAATTTTATTTGGACAAAACAAACAAACAAAAAACTCCACAACTCAAACGATGGGATTTTACATCTCAGCACATCTCCCAGGTAGTAACTGTACAGGTTGCAAATCATTTTTGTTGAAGATACTTTTGTATAAAATTTACATGTATCCAGGAGTGGGACACAAACCAATCACTGCTTCTATTTAGTTGGGGCAAGGAAGGGGAGTGTGACAAATTAACTTTTCTGGATGCAGTTGTTTGTTAGGAGAGCAGACATAAAGAGGTCAAACTCTGCCTTTTCATTATCTACAACCAATGGCTTTGCCAGCTTTAATGGAATTTTTAATTTCATGGATATCGATTTGCATCTATTTCTTGTGTTCTAATTCTTTCCTATATTGTTCATTTAACTTTTCTATCATTTTTCTGTGTCCCATTAAAAAAAAAAGTCTATGCCTCCTTTAGATATGCTCAACAAGTCTTTCGTTTGATTTTCATTTATTTTTTACCTTAGAGATTATTTCCAATCTGATTTCCTCTACATGTGCCTACAGTTGTTTTTTAACTTCAGTTGATATATTTTCAGAGATTTGAGTTGTGTGACTTTGAATTTTTCTTATACTGATGTCTCTTGGGCTTATTCTGGATGGCACGGAGGTCTGAGATAGCATTTTACTTCTTTATCTCATCATTTTCTATTTAAGAAAGTACTCTTGGGCTGGCCAGATAGTTCAAGGTATAAAAGTACCTACTTAGGTAGAGCAGAAGGACTAGGGTTTGATTCCTGGTGTACAGTGCTAGTATCATCCCCAGGGCATACTGAGATGGCTATTGAGACTGGGCATGGTGGTATGTGCCTGTAATCTCAGTGCTTGGAAGGCTGAAAACAAGAGCATCACTAAGAATATGATCTGTGTAATGAGACACTGTAGACTCAGTAATAAATACATAAAAGAGAAAGAATTCTTTATCTTGATTTCTATGACAATCCTTGTTAAATTTTAATAGTGAGTATCTAGATCATCACAATGGCAGACACTCTAGGAAAAGTCTGTTCTTTAGGGATGTATTCTTTGTATTGGAGATTCTTGGTTTGTGTCAGTCTTAAGACCGTTCTTTCCCAATTAACCAAGAGTACAATTTTGGTTTCTGTTTGGCACTGTCCTGTGTCTTTCAGTATAGAGCTGTGCTAAGGTTATTACCTGAATGCCTCTCAAAACTGTTACCCAAGGGAGAACAAATGATTCACACAGATATGACATCCTAGCTGTAGTAGTACACTTGCAATAATGACAAAATCAAGCAAAATTTAAAAATTGAGAAACTTTATTAATTGTTCATCTTCTAGTTTAGAGTATAAGAGCAAAATCTACTATTTTATCTGAGAACAAATCATAAATTAGTAGTTTGTATGCTAAATGTTTTCCATTGGTAGTGTTCCTCTGGCCAGGTCAGTTTCCAGGTTCCACCTGCTTCACATCATGTAGGGCGATGGGCCAGGTAACTTGATTCCTCTGGTCAGTTTACCTGCTGAGAGTCCCCAATACTTCTTTGCTGGTTACCTGTCCTGTAATGTAGGAAGATGGGCCTAATATATTCTAAAATATCTCAAAAACTAAAATTGGCTCCAGGGACTTGGGACTATAGATCTTCAAGATAGCTTGAGGTTCCTGGAGGATGGCAATGGCTGAAGCTATCACCACCCAGGACAAAGAATATGCTTTCATGAAAGAACCAAAGTGAAATAAATCAAAGCCATGAGTTCTACTAGAGTATCATGCAGTTCAAGAGGAATCCAGCCACTGTTGTGGAGATATATCAAAGCAAGGAGACAGTAGGAGGGAAATGTCTGATGTCTCTCCCCTCTTGCAAACTTCTCTGTGATTTTTTATGGCCAAATCAAAGCAGTTAATATTTTTCAGAACCTATCCATTCAGAGAATGGATCTGGAAAATGTTGTTCAGAGAATAACCTGGACTTTTTTTTTTTTTTGTCGTCTTTTTTGAGACAGGGTCTCGCTATGCAGTTGAGGCTGGCCTTGAGCTCACTTTTGTAGCCCAGGCTGGTCTTGAACTCGTACCAATCCTCCTGCCTCAGCCTCCCGAGTGCTGGGATTACAGGCGTGAGCCACCATGACCGGCTTAACCTGGACTTTCATCTGCTGATATTTTATTTCAATTTTGTTTATTTTGAGCTTTTTCCATATTAGCCCATACAAATATACGTCACCCTTTTAAGATGCTCACAAGGTTAACTATATTCAAACCACATAACAGGAGAATTCATACAAGATGCACTATCCATCTAGACCATGAGGGATTTTAGCATATGCTGCTTCATGAGAAACAGGAATGGCAATACCACACATACTGAGCTAAATAACAGGATAGGTGAGAACAGGTGGGCTGTGTTGAGGTATATAAGGAACTAGATGTAAGACTTGAGCAGCAGTATGGACCTTGCTGCATAAGGTTCAGCATGATTCTTTAGACATCTGAGGCTTTAGAAGCACCATGGCTCATTACCAAAGGGATTATTGAAAGACTGGTACACATATGCATGTGATAAATACTTCAATTAAACTTGTTGAGGAAGAGGATTAATCAGCCAAGCTGGACGTGCAGCTGAGGCAATTATCTAGATAACTTTGGACCATATTTCTTATATTTAAGGGGTAATCTTCTCACTTCTAAATCATGAAGGATGTTGAGCAGGTTCATTCAAGTAACTGTGCAAATCATTTACTTTCTTAGACAAATCCTAAATAGACACTACATCTACACAGAATGTTCTATCTTTTTGTTAAAATTGGTAATCCATTTCTTTTTGAGAGATAGGCTTCACCTAAAATTTTTTGTCCAGGGTATCTCCATAGAGAAGTATAATTTTTCTCAAGCACAAAATTATTCCAATAAAAATAATTGCAATAGTTTTACAATTATGTTTCCCCTTAGCAATACACTAGTGACTTCCTTCATCTTTGATTTCTTGCATAATGGGAGAATCATTATTAGAGAATTAAGTTTGGGAGTGCTTCTAATATTGCAAGAATTTTTCTTACCTGCTTTTATCAACCACATATAAAATATAGAATTAAAATCATATTTCAATATTCAGTTTTTGTTATGCATTAGATATCTTTAATATCCCGTGATAAATGCCTTAGTTCCACATATATAGTTTGTCAGCTGGCATATGTAAACATGGAATTATTTGGAAAATAATGCATAGTTATATCAACATGCCAACTAAGAAAAAAATGAATTCCAATATTCATCCAGGCTTTTAGACAAGAGGTGTGAAAGCATTTATAATTTGATCACAGAGGAATATTTTTCAGCGGTGCTCACAGATTGCCAGTAAAAGATAATTCTTCCCTTGTGAACATGTTTTATATCACATGCCCTCGGCACGCTGATGAAATCTTACACGGGTGATGCTGAGTGGGTAGTTTATCTGTGGAGGGAGCGATATCTCTACCTGATAAGAAACCATGTGTGTCTCTGGGTCTCTGAAAAGTTGCTTTAATTGAAGTTAGCCCTAAGTGGCTCAAAAGGCTGTTGAAAGAACTACTATATACACCCTAACAGCACTTTCCACTGGCCTAGTTCTAAAATCAGGCACTCTTTTGTTTTATTTAATTTTGAATTGCAGTTATGGCTTAATTTATACACTGACATTCTCAATGAACTCTTGAACTGGAAGGTCTAATATTTTGTCTTTTGGGGAACATTCATTCCTCATTTTTCCCCACTGCTTCAAAATTATGTGTTACAGAATTGCCTTCCCTTTTGTTTAATATTTCTGCGTTTGTAGGGTAGAAATGGGAACAGGGAGAAGAAGGAAACAGATTTTATAGCTGATGTTACAGGTTGTTGATCTCACATCTCTCACCCAAGTGTGAGAACAATTTCTAGTTAGAATAGATAAGTTATAACAACTCATTGCACATCTTTGAAATTCATGACTTTTTGCCCTTGAGTGAGAGAGCAAATCTATGTATGGACATTTATTGTAATTTTAGGCTTTTACCTGAAGATTGTAATTCTTGATTAACTGGCTGAAGATGATGATATGGGGAAGGAGTGTAGTGCTTCAGGTGTTTTATGTGCATATGTGCCATGGAGAATGGGCAAGATCTGGCCGTGGGCATAGGGCCCTTTCTTGGTGGACTTTCCTTGATCGGAACTTTTCCATCACCTAGATAGATTGCTGCCTTCAGTCAAGATGGCCACAGCTAGGTTTTACCCTCAATATTCCTTCAGCTGGAGGGAGCTTCTACTGTTACCCCTTCAATCAGCTTTCCTACTGAAAAATAATATTTTGAGCCTTAAAAAAAAAAAAAAAAAAGAAAGGAGATTCTTTCTTTCTAGTTTCTTTCAAGTCTTTTCAAGATTGATCCAGCCCAGGCCAAAGGTCAGAGATCTCAGAGGGATAGAAGGTACTTGAGGAGAGAGCAGGGGCTTCATTTACTTTCATTTCTGTGGGCAGCAGCAGTTGAACAGCCACAGGAGACTGTAGTGGATTGATACTTTACAGAGCTAGCCTTCTAAACATTGGTTTGTCTTTCTAGGACTCAGTACAACTTGATCTGTTCAAATGTCCTTTTCCTCGACCACTGAAGGAGCAATGTGAGTTTAGAAATTACGTGTGAATTATCTCCCCCCCCAGATTATATTCCATTGCTTCTTTTATTTTCTTACCTTGAATTATAGTTTTAAGTTTTCCATCATCTGTGACTTACTTATTTGTGTTTTATCATCTTTCCTTGAAAGGTAAACTTCATGAGTACATAAGACTACTCTTCTTTTTTACTGGTCTAGCCCCAAGTCCAAGAAAAATATTTACTTAACAAATGAATAATGAATGAATTAGTGAAGGAGACTTTAGTTAAAAATAGAAGTAATGTACTGTTTTGAAAAAGCCAAGATTTATAATTTTGACCTTTTTTATGATGTGAATAGTCTCACAATAGCCACCGATATCTTGAAATAGGCTGTGATCAGGATTTACACTATAGAAATCATCCAACACTATGAACACAGCTCTTTTCATTTTGCATATAGAGACTGCCGAACTTGCAAATCCAGGAAAAACTATAAACTGAATTCCCTTGAAACTGGCAAGCTAGTGAGATTTAGATGACAGTCAAGGTTCAAGAAAAATAGCCATGTTTCCTATCTTTTCTGCTTGTAGTCACTTCATTGTTTTACCCTTAAGTCTTTGATTTCCAATCACCTGTGTTATGTCTCACCATTTTTATTTTCTCTTCTGAGTTCTTACACTAGGGAGACTATATAATATTTACACATGTAGATCTGGTTTATTTTCCTTATGAGTATGTTTTCAAGATATATCCATTTATATATGAAGTCTTCTATTTTATTATTCTTTATAGTTGAGTAAACTTCCATCGTATAAAAAATCACAACTTTTTCAACCATTCTTCAGATGATGGGCATGGCAGGGGCAAAGACATGCACTTACATATTCAGGATGAATTAGATAATAGGCCTAGGAACCTCCAAAATGTTTTTGACACTGAGGAGAGCAATGTGTAACAGTAAAAATATGCTTAGAGTGCCTGTTATTCTCGATTTTTAGGTGTGTGCTGCTTCTAATGTAATTTCAATTGCTGCTATACTCTCAAGTAAATGGTTTGTTTACAAGAAAACAAAAGGGGTATTACATAACAGTAAAAGACTAGGAAAAATGTCATAGGATTGATCAGCTATAATTTTGCATATACTTAGATTTCTAAATGTGTAAAAATGTGTAACTGCTTTTATCACATTCTATAGAGATTTATTAGAATATCAATGATTGATAGAAAATACCAATTCCAAGTTAAGTCTAAGATGCTTGATACTCAGAAAGACAGTGATGTTATGCTCAAGTATCTCTGTTATAAAATAATAATATCATGAAGGTTTTCTTCTGGAGGGTTAAGAATAAAAGTTAACAGACCAAAAGTTGGAGAAAAAGAAGGGCTACAAGTATAGCCAATATTTTCACCCTAGCCCTTCAAGATCAGTGAGGATTCAGGACATTAGAGAACCTCTGTTGTAACATCTTATAACCCAGTGGTTTTCCAAATTTTCTTTTCAAGGAGATTATGGGCCTATAGAGGAAAGGGTTGAAGATATATAGTGTGCCAAAGGAGAGTCACCTAGAGAGAAAATATTCTCTCAGCCTTTCACAGAGAGCAAACTGATCAAGCAATGGTTGTGACTCATTGAGACGGCTGACATCGACAACAGTTCCACAAAGCACTGTACATGGTTCCAAAGTAAATCTTGAGGGGATGTGACTGACCTTGGGAGATATAAAAGTTACTATACAGGTCTTTGCTATACAGGTCTTGCTTTAACTTGACCTTAACCATCCAGCAGATAAGTTTAACCACAAGGCATAAAAGGGAAAGCTAGATTAATGCTGAGCTGTAAAAGGCTTAAATCAACAGCTTCCAATATTGCCAGTTTTACCAATAACTGCGATTATTGAACATTGTGTTATATATACAACTACTTTCTCTTAGTTCAATCAGAAAAAAATTTTCATACCAATAATAATTAGAAAAATTATAAGGTCTACACCCTGTACTCTGTATAACTAATAGGAGGACAACAATATGCATTGCATCAAATTTTGGAAATGTACTATTAACATGTCTTGAAACTGTCACATTGCTATTTCTTATTCAAAGTAATAAAAATACAAAAGAACAAGAGTCAGTGTCAAATATTTCTTGTAATGTCCTGTGTTAAGCACTTAATGTAGAGCATATTTTTCAGCCTTCCCAAGTACTGAGGTTTTAGATATTGCTATCAATTTTTTTTTTTGTCCATTTAGTAGCGGGGATGCAGGGTCTACAGGGTCTCACTATGTAGCTTATGCTCGTAGTGATCCTCCTGTTTTCAGCCTTCCAAGCACTGGGATTATAGTGCATCACCATGCCCAGTATCAATTATAGCCTCAGTGGGCCCTGGGGGTGGGGCAGCACTACACACCCAGGATCCAACCCTAACCACTGTGCTCTGTCTAAGTGTTACTCAATTTTTAGGGGGAGGACCATAGAGTTGGGTAACAAGGTTGATAGATGTAGTGCACTTTTTTTATAACTATAGATTCTTGAACTTTCATGAAACGTAGATGCAAAGGAGGTCTCTCCTGCTTTTCACAAAGTACGTGATTTGACATGTTCCAGTTGCTCATTTGTAGAAATCTCGGTTGACAGGCATATTCCTTTTTGGTGGGCCTTAGCAAGGCCTGGAATTGCCCAGCCATATCCACTATATACTGATTTTTAATTCTCAGCTGAGTAATTTGGCAAATACTTGTACCCTTGGTAATCTCAGTTTTCTCATTTGTTGTATCAAAATCACATCAGTTTCTCCTTCTTTAGATTGCTATGAGAATGAAACATGATACTGTATGTAAGGTGAATAATAGGTCTACATGTACTAATCATATAGTAAAACAAGCTATTACCTTATCATATAATAAGGGATTGTATTATGTAGTTTTATTGTGTTTTTGGGCTCTCATCCTAGAATACTTTTTACTCAACCAAAGTTGTCAAATGAGTTCATTTGCTTCCTTATAATGTATCAACAAATCACAACTGTAGCTTATTTGCTTCCCACATAAATCCAAGACCAACCTCAGAGATATATATTGCTGTTTGGATACAAGCCACCTCCATAAAGATTTAAGTTCATTTGAAAATTTTGTTGGAAATCTCTGCTGGAAATGCCTATGTTTTGAGGTTGCCAGAATTAAATCCAAGATTCTAAAGAGATTCAAGGGAGGAACACCTCTTTTCGCATCATCATGTCTTCTGC
Source organism: Myocastor coypus (assembly GCA_004027025.1). Lineage (NCBI taxonomy): Eukaryota > Metazoa > Chordata > Mammalia > Rodentia > Myocastoridae > Myocastor > Myocastor coypus. The sequence goes on along the minus strand of PVJA010023489.1, from coordinate 8,908 downwards.
ATCTTGATATTTATATACAAAATACAAAGTTCTATTCTTATCTCTCTACACCATGGAGCAAGCAGAGGCTTAGTGAAATGAAGTCACTTACTTAAAATTTCATTCCTGTACAATAACAGAATATATGTGATTTAAGGCCCCCCCTTTTTTTGTACCAGGGATAGAACTCAGGGTCTAGTGATTGTAAAGCAGACATTTATAACGTTGAGCTCTCTCTCTAACTCCAGGCTACTCCTTTTTTTTTTTTTTATCAGTGTGTAGATGTCAAGTTCTTCTGTGAAATGTCTATGTTGGTTCTGTACTCACCAGGTGATTAGAAGTCTGAGGAACAAGTGTGTATATATTTCATATATTGTTTCAGGTTCCTTTAAGGAAACCTAGGAATTAGCATTTATTTTTCATCAATACTTTGTGAAGAAGACACACTGCTTGATTTGGGTTTTATTGGATGGGTTTTTTTTTAATAAACATTTACTTGAGAGAGTATAGCAATAATTGATATGACATTAGAAACAGCATGCATTTAGAAGACCAGAATGACAGGCATTCCAAACATGTTCTTAATATTACATGTTGCTATCCCTAGTGCAGTTTCTGGATGGGTTTTAAAGATGAAAAAGAAACTGTAAAAACACATGTTTCCAAATATGGAGCAAGCCTTTCTTTTATTTTCCTAAGTGATGATCTTTGGAAAAAGGCCATTTCAATATCTAGTTTTAATCCCAAAACAATAAGCAGGAGGTTTTGTGAACTAAAAAATCATTTAGATGAACTTGGCTTATACACATGCCTAATTTCTAAGTCGTTTGGCTGGTTCACAGATGTGTGTATTCAGTCCTAATGATGCTGGGTCCCCTTTGAAATATCATTTCCCTCGACCTCCGCACATTTGGTTTCATTCTCAACAAGAGAAAATCCTGGAAATCCCAGCATTGTTTGGCTTCCTTTCTCCCTAACCTATCCAGGCATTTCAGAAAGCCTCTGCCTCATTCTAAACAGGAAGTTTCAGCAGGCAGTTGTACAAATGGCACTGTATTGTATGGGATGTCACCTATTGTTATTAGAACAATGATATTCTGAAATAAGGACAAAGGCTTCAAATCCTCCCCAGTCTGGGACCCTTCAGTAGCCGCTCATTGTATCTGAGAAGTGATTGAGTGAATTGGGTCACTCTAAGAATATACCTAAGCTTCAGAAACTCTGCTATTATTAGACTGTCAGATGGAGCTACACACAGTATATGCTAATAGCATTTGTAGTAACTTTACTGTCTTGTTTCCTCTGCAGAAATGCAATGCGAAAACTTTCTAAATAGATGTGGCTACCTATATCTGTGCACATGTGTGGGAAAGATATCTTCAGATGGATAACATTCTTTTTGCTATTAGAATTTTACAAAAAGCAAGCTATTTATTAATCAAAACTACTATTAAAATCGTTACAGTAATATTTATGTTCACAAATGGTTTGGTTCTCAAACCAAAGAGTTCAACAAAATTTTGCTTCCATTCACAAACTCCACATTAGGTGGCAAGTATAACCATGGTTATGTTGGTTATACTTGTCACACAACACAAACACAGAAATCTTCCCCAAAATTGTACAAAAAAAATAAATTTGTGAACTGAGATATTTATTTTGAAATCCTTGTCCTAATTTAATCACACACTTCTCAAATTCTTAAGATATTTGCAAGTGTTTATATATTTTATATTATGCTAAAATGTGTAAGTTGATATAGTAGACTAGCATTATCAGGAAATAAGAAACTGATTAAAGACTTCCATTTAGCTGTAAGCCAATTTTAAGGATGGCTTCTCATCTCAAAGTATTCCTGAGTACAGAACAGGGCAAGACAACCTATATTTATGAAGGGAAACATAGATCCAAAGAAGCAGGGTTGCATTTAGAAATGTTTTACTTTCTCTTAGCAGCAAAATTTCCAAAATATTTTCAAAAGTGTTATCTGACTATGTCCATAACACAATTATTATCTTTTTTAGAATCTCAATTTTGGATAGTCTGTTTTACACACAACCTGCTTCTTCCTCAATCTACCTTGCCATGAGCATTTGTGTTGTATCTATAGTGACATATGTTGAATTATTTGTTAGAGTGATTAGATCATGCCTTGATGCACAAGGTGGGTGTAATAACTACTCCTAATCCATTTTTTGAAACAATTCAACTATGGATTCTGAATACCAGCTCTCCCTCATAAGATGTTTCTTTCCTCTACTAACAATAGAGGCATGGTGCTTTCCTGCCTGAGCATCCAGCTTTATTCGCTGCCTTAAAAGAGTTCTTCCACACCTCCCCACAGTCATTCTCTTACCAATGATTTTCCAGCAGCCTCTAAATTGATTTAATTTTCTATTGTTGCTCTAGAAAGATACACTGGTGGGGCAGGTAGGAAAATTTTCTTTCTCTGTGGAATGAGCTCCCCATCTCTGTATGTAGGTAAGGTATTACTTGAACCAAGAATCAAATATTCTGGAAGTTGTAGTGTCTTTTCACAGGTGAGTAGAAGCCACTGGTGACTGACAATGTCTATCACAGCTCCATCCTATAAATGTTTGCTTAAAAGAACTGCCACCCAGAATATTAGTCTGACTGAAACACAAATGCTACTAGAGTACATACTGACTTCTTAATAAATCAATAAATCTGTGGTATTTTATTTAAACTTCATAATAATTTAATTAGAGGGCCTCTTATAAGAACTTCATGCTACTTTATAAACATGACATTAATTCTCTATGTATATGAATTTAAGAGGTCATTAACAACTAAGAGGTAGTTTGGATGATTGATATCAACACTTTATGAAAACGACCTGGAGTTTTTGTTTGTATGTGACTTTTTTCAACATAGTGTTTCAACAGTGGAGCCCTAGTCAAGAATTTTAGAGCTACAAGTAACAAATGCAGCTCAATCATTTAGATCAAACCAAAGGGAAACAAACATCTTGGTTTCATGTAAAGTGGAGTGCCGTGAATATGCAAACTTTGGGGATAGTGGATTCAGAGGCTCAGAAATATTACTAAAATTCTTTCTCTGGGTCAGTCCTGGGATTCTGTTTCATATAATGTTGGCTTCATTGTTAGAAACATTTTCTACCTCTGTTGTTGAGGATCCCCCTGCGAGGGTTCTAGGATATGAATCATAGGTAGTTCCTGCTTCTGTACCAATTCTTACCCATGTGGAGACTTGCATTGCTTCATTGTGGGAGACAGGCTGACCTGTGACTACATACTTGTGGTTGGAGGAAAGTAATGCTATTGATTGGCTACCCTGGACCACAGGCTTACCTTTATGGCCAAAAGAACCTATTTCTCTTGTACTACAGGAAATAGACACAATGCCACATGAACTTCCTACTTATTTGAAAGCCCACGGTAACTTAGTGTTAATCTTAGCCCTACTATTTGTTCAGGGTATAGTCTCAGAATTGTCCCCAAACATACCATGGCATGGTCTCTCTCAGTATGCCTAGATCTCGGCACTGACATCCCAGTATTCTGTGGGTTTATTCAGGATTTGGAGTGAGTGGTAATGTGTTAGGATCCTTTTGTCTTATCTAACTTAGAGAGAGGCTGAGAGAATTGGCCAACACTGCAAAATCCAACTTGGTCATCTGTTATAGATTCTTGAGGGACATATGGAAAAGATTTTGCTTCAGAACTGTGCCTCTTTTACTTTGAGCCTAGAGCTTTATGCTAAAATTGAAATTCACTCTTTAGATGAGCTCTACTGGGTTCGTGCCAATTGCTAGCCGCTTTTCCTAATGTCTTTGTTACCTTTGCCTCCACTCATCCTCTAGTCTTTGTCTTACATTAGTCGTGAACCAATGTCAATGAAAATACCACAAAGGAGGCTGAGAGTGCCGGTCTACACCTACAATCCCAGCACTTGGGAGGCTGAGATGTAGGACTGTTGCAAGTTCAAGATGAGCCTTGGGCTGGGCGTGGTGGTGCACCCCTGTAATCCCAGTACTTGGGAGGCTGAGGCAGGTGGATCAGTGCAAGTTCGAGACCAACCTGGGCTACAAAAAAATGAGCTCAAGGTCAGCCTGAACTGCATAATGAGACCCTGTCTCAAAAGGGAAAAACAAAACAAACAAAAAAGACGAGCCTTGGCTACAAAGTGAGCTCAAGGCCAGCCTAAATGGCATAGGGAGATCCTATCTCAAAAAAACAAAAAAGAAAAGAAAAAAATACAAAGGAGACAGGCCTGATGGTATCTATCTATCAATCAATCTATCTATCTATCTATCTATCTATCTATCTATCTATCTATCTACCTATAGATATAGATATATCTAAAGGGAAGATAAAAGAAGGACATTCACTTACACTCAATATGTTTTATTTAGCCTCTAGTATTACATAATCTCTAACCTCTCTCATGTTGCTGTTCTTTGAGAAATAGAAAGGTAGGGTGACTAAGTTTCTTCTACAGTTTAAGTGAGCCACAGTAGAATCTAATTCAAATAGGGAGAATAATGAGGTATGCTGATTAATCTGCAGAGTGGTGAGTGCAGAAAGAATTAAGGTAAAGCACACAGAAAAATCTGCTACTTGGAAAGGTAATATGAAGTAACTGTTACTGCAGTAACAGTGTGCATTTTTTTCTGTGTATCACAGCAAAACAAAGGGGTATAGAATTAGTTCCTATTGTGTGAACTAATCGTACATTGAAAGTTAACTTGGAAATAAGTTTATACTTTTCAAGTTCCAAAGTTATAAATGGTATAGGTTCTTAGGCTGCTGTTGATAATATAATTCTATTTTACATCCCTATCATCTAATAGCAGATAAAAATATTGCTGTGATTATACCTGAAATTAGGCATGAATTGTATTTGATTTAATGTCAAACGAGTTAAAACAAAATCTCACCTCTATGAATTCTTCCTTATATCGAATTATTTTCTAGCCTGTATGTTCCAATTGATTTCCAGTAGTGAAAGCCTTGTAACATTCTCTGTGTGAGATATGCAAATGGCCAAAAGTTTTAAGGTCTGGTACAACATTTCTAAAACAAGGGTCATTCAGACCAGTAAAACACAAAAAAATTCTAAGCATCTTGGTGTTGAACTGAGAGAGAGAAAGGAGAAGAGACTTGGATTTCTAGAATGTGGAATCCCGATGAGTCACACGTTTATGAAGTCACACATGATCGAGGACTGGAAGGCTTGGGATTTAGCAGCCTTCCTGGAACAAACGCTTGGGACCTGGCCACACAGTCGCTGGCGAGCAGAGCCGGCCAGTTGCAATGCAAAGGACAACAAAAACAGAAGGAAGGAAAAGATCTGCTTGTGAAACAAGAAAAAATAAATTTTGAATTTTGAATTAGCTTATATTGTTCCAGAGGCTGCCAGTGATGATATCAGTAAAAACTCAATGCTAATTTGTGCCAGTACTTATTTTATGGAATGAATGAAACTTTTATATTTTAGTTAGTTTCTATTTTTTAAATTAATTTTTATATCAACTTTCTAGACCTGAATTCTCCTCCTTCCTGACTGATCTTACATGTTAAGGCTCCATTCTGGATAACTTTGTGAATGAAGCATGTTATGAAATGATTATACCTATGGACATAGAAAAAGAGCTGTGATAACTTATGATTATTGCTTGTAGTTTGTTCCACAGTTGTATTTTTCCCTCAAGATCTGTCAAATCTCAGGTTTTACAGTGAAGGAACAATTATTATTGATGTATTTTTTGTTGGCAATACCAATTGTTACTACTTACTGTCTATGCACTTCCTACTAATTCTACAATTTTAATGCCCCAGTGTTTCTAAGTAGTGGGCATGATTCCTGTTGTTAAAATAGAGGGCACTGATGGTGTAGAATACTATGCATTTCACCTCAGAGTTGCACATTTTAAATACTGGGAGCTCAGTTAGATAAGAAATATCTAAAGTTAAAATATCTGGAGCACTATTTGCAAATTTAAGGTGAAGGCAATTAACAATATTAATACATTGCCATGATTATATCAAATATTAGCATATTTTTCAAAGAAATAAATTGTTACATAAAGAATAAATCTCCCAACCACCTATCTCTCTTTGGGGCTGGGGAGATATCTCAGGAGCACAAGTATCTGCCCGGCAAGTGCAAGGTCCTGAGTTTGATCCCCGGTTCTGAAAAACAAAAACAAAAACAAAAACAAAAAACAAACACCCATCCCTCTTTCCATTGTAAGGGTAAGAGGCCATATGCTACATTCTTGGATTTAAAACTTGAAGAACATCCTCATATTTATCATAACTGCAGCAAGGATAAGGCACCCAGAAGAAACGCGTTTCTCAAGATTAATTCTTCATCAAAGCCAGGACAGCATGTCAACAAGCATGTTACCTTGACGTCAGTATCCATCTGTCTTCCTATGTTTTTTCTTTTTTGTGTGTGAGGTACTGGTGATTGAACCCAGGGCTTTTGCACTGAATTACATTCTTGGCCCTTTTCAAATTTTCAAACTTTGAGAATTCACATTTTTGTACTTCTTGCTAAAGTTCCCAGGTTTGGAATGAATTTGCCATCCTTCCCCCTCCCTCGTGGAGTATACTTAGACTATAGGTGTGCTTCTCTAAAGCTGATTTTTTTTTGTGTTCACTTTTTAGTTCTGGATAAAAAGCAAAACTCAATAGGTTATAGTTTCTCTTTGATGGCAATTGGCAAGGAGCCCACCCTGACGTGGTAACGAGTTCAGCTTCAGGCTTTATTTCCTGCATGCATTTGCTAATAGTAGTTGACTGCAAAGATGAGTGAAAGCTTCAGTACAGTTCCCACCCACAGCATTAAAGCACTGCATGAAATGGTTCCAGCGCTCTACTAAAGTAATGTTAGGTCCTATGATTCCTGTCAGTGCAAACCAGTGACCCAGAAGCTTGAAGCAATCCATGATTTTTTCTCCATGTCAGTTCAGTGAAGAAATGAGGGTTTGGGCTGCCAAGACAGAGCATCTCAAATGGCCATTACTTACTTTACAGGATGTTTTCCAAGTGAGTGGCAATAATAGTAATGTCATATGGAAAGCACAGGAAAAGTATTCAAATACTGGCCTGTTGTCATAGTTACTTTCCTCTCCTTGTTGGGATAAAAATACCTGATCCACAACATTAATGAAGGAAAGGTTTATTTAGCTCACACTTTGTGGAGGTTTCAGGCCATCATCAGCTGGCTCCAAGGCAGAGTGGCGCAAGGCAGAAGGGTGACAGTTTGCAGACATGGAAGACAGCAAAGGCAAGAAGAGCAAAAGGGAGGAGCAGCAGAAAGGAAACCTCATTCCCTGCCTTCTAATCGATACAGGTTATGTAGCCCAGGGGGGTGGAGTACTCACACCCAAAATCCCCTCATTGGACCATGAATCAGTCACGAATTCTAAAAGCCTACTCCGTGACTGTATGAGGCCTTAGGGAGACATCTAGATGTACTTTGAGAAATATGTAGATAGAAAAAAAAAATCAAAGTAAATTCTCTGTATTTAGATGTTTATTTATTGCTCAAAGCCCAAAATCAGCCCTAACTTACTTATTTTAAATCTAGCTTGGTTTTTTGGTTATATGTACATGTAATGATTGAACCAGAATAGTCTTTGATGATATTTTTAAAAAATAAAAATAAGTGACCTCCACAGAAACATTTAAACAGGATAGCTGGAAAAAATAATCTTTCAAAAATTTCCTCCTCAAAAGTAGCAACTATTGGGGACCAGGGAGATAGCTCAGGGGCACAAGTGCCTGCCTGGTAAGTGTAGGGTCCTGAGTTCAATCCCTGGTTCTGAAAAAAAAGGTAGCAACTATTTATTGTTTCTTGATTATCTTTTTTTAAGACAATAAACTCACATGTGCCTGTTCTTGTGTTTGCATTCTGTCCAATAGTACTTGGTGACAGCAAGCAGGCCCATGCACCCCACTCAGCCCTGGCATCTGTTCTGGCCAAGTGCCCTCAGCCATGCCCCTGATATTATAAGGTGTACAGCAGGGTGTGCTGGTACATATCTCTAATCCTAGCACTGAGAGCCTGAGGCAGAGAAGAGCAAGTTTAATCCCAGCATAGTGAATTTAACGATTAAGTAAGACCCTGTCTTAAAATTTTAAAAGAAAGGAAAAAGGGCTATTGTGAAGACTCTGAATTTCATCTTCAAGTAGAACAACAACAGATATCAATTTTTGCTCTAGCTTTCCATGATTCCATGGAGTGTTGCAACTCACAGGATATTCTGCCTTACTTTGGACCTGAATTTCTGTGCTTTTTAATGAGCTCTTATTGGATAAATTAGAAATATGGAGGTACATAAAACTTATATCATGCTCAAAAGCTTCTTTAGTAATTAAATAAAAAAGGGAAAACTACCAAAGTATACATCAGCAAAACAAGGATTACTAAAGATATGTCTATATCTTTTATTAATTAGCATAACTCCTTAGGATACTGAAGTTGACCATGACTCGGTTCTACATGTATCCCACAGTTCTGTATAGAAAAAGATATACCACAGGGATTTGGAAGACATACGCATGTAGTTCTGTGTGTGTTGACTTTGGGCTTACTCTTCTTGAATAATATAAAGAGGATACTGGGAATCTCAAGCCTCTTTCTCTAAGTGGAAAAAAGACCACCTGCAGAAAATAGCAGCCATGCATTATAAATATGGCCAGTGCCTTGCTATCCATCAAAACAAAGAGCTTTTTATAGTCTGTAGATCCTCAAATAAGAATAGAAGTCTTGCTTCTTTTCAAGTGACTTCAAAATACACAGATTGCTTGGTAATGTGCTACGATTCTTGGGAGGAGGAGGCTGGAAGGACAAGGAGAAAGGCAGGGATGAGAAAAAGTAGAAGGTATATTTTTAAAATTTTATATATATATATATATATATATATATATATATA
>PVJA010023488.1:0-32948 GCA_004027025.1 Myocastor coypus | reverse complement strand
TGCTGGAAAAATTGGCTCTCTACATGCCAAAAACTAAAACTTGACCCTAGTCTATCACCATGCATGAAAATAAAGTCGAAATGGATTAAAGATCTAAATATTAAAAGTGAAACATTAAATCTCCTGGAAGAGAAAGTGGGAGGAAATCTTGAAGACATCGGAGTAGGCAAAGAGTTCATGGACGGAAATCAAATTGCACATTTAACACTTGAAAGCATCAACAATTGGGACCTCCTCCGGCTAAGAAGTTTCTGCATGTCAAAAGAAATCACTAACAAAATGAAAAGATGACCCACAAATTTTGAAAAGATTTTAACTAACAAGTACTCAGACAAAAGTCTTCTATCTAGAATCTACAAAGAACTAAAAACCATTAGGGTCCTAAAAATCAAAGACCCAAGCCAGAAATGGGCATCTGAGATGAACACTCACTTTTCAGAGAAAGAAATACAGCAAGCCTACAAATACATGAAGAAATGCTCCACATCGCTAGCTATTCGTGAAATGCAAATCAAAACAACACTTAGATACCATCTCACCCCAGTAAGGATGGCTATCATAAAGAAATCAACCAGCAACAAATGCTGGAGAGGCTGTGGGGAAAAAGGAACCCTTCTCCACTGCTGGTGGGAACGCAGATTGGTGCAACCATTATGGAAAGCAGTGTGGAGGATCCTTACAAAACTAGAATTGGAAGTTCCATTCAATCCAGCTATCCCCCTACTGGGAATTTTCCCAGAAGAATTGAAAACTTCATACCATAGCGATATCTGTGCACCTATGTTTATAGCAGCCCAATTTGTAATAGCCAAATCTTGGAAACAACCAAAATGCCCATCATTTGAAGAATGGTTTAAAAAAATGTGGTATTTTTATACAATGGAATACTACTCATCCGTAAAGAATGATAAGTTTGAAGACATCATATATAAACGGATGTATATTGAACATATACTCATTAGTGAAATAAACCAGACTTATATGTGTAAATATCGTATAGTCTCCCTAATATAAGAACTTTAAAGAAGAAAACAAGAACTTAAGGGCATAACACAGCTGAATGTGTTATGGATTAAACAACGAAGTGATTGGAAGCAGACAAAGCAAAAAACATCAATAGCAAAACCATACACTTATGTACACAGGATGAATCAGATACTGGTCTCAAGAACCTTCAAAAGGTTCAGCATATTGATTATAGCACAATGTAACGCTAAAATTATGTTTGGAATACATGTCACTCTTGTCTTTTTGATATGTACTGCTCCTGGTGTAAAGTCAGTTTCTGTCATTCTCTCAAGAGTAGTACTTGAAAATAAGAGACTGAGCCAAAAACCATATTCTTGATAGGCTACAATTTTGTACTTCCTTGAATTTCTAAATATCTGTGTCAAAATTGTGTATCTGCTTATATCACATTGCATGGAAAGTTATTAGAATATCAATGATGGTCAGAAAATATCATTTACTATGTTTGGTTCTTTCTCTTCAAAAACCTGGCCCTTTCATTCTGCTCCACCCGCCAGCTAGTCCTGTATCCCCATGCAGCTGCCTGCAGAGCAGAGCTATGGACACACAGTTCAGTTCAGACGTGGGACAGATGAACCCCTGCAACTGTCATCCTGCCCCCTTCCATTGTGCTTCCCAGCCGGGCATGGGCTGCAGCAAGCCTGAGGCGCACCATGAACAGCACACACTTCTTCGAGGAGGCCACTGCGTGTAAGTTCATTCCTGACTTTATAGTGCTTCCGGGTAGGGCAAGTGCATGGCTGAACCACGGGTACCCTGTGGTGCTGCATTTGCTGAGGACTCCTGGGGCAGATCAAGTGTGCGCTCCAAGGAGGGGGTTGTGGGTTTGCTGCGCCTCCTCACAGGTTGTGTGGCCGCCAGCTGTCAGAGGCGTTCTGCATCCGCTTTCTCCTTGAGCCCGACCACTCCAGACTCCTCCTGCAAGGGAGCACACGGCCCGTGTACTACGGAGCGCAGGGCCGCCAGGTGCCGGTGTGCAATGCTGCTCCCGAGGCCTGAGGTGTCTTCTGTGCCTGACCTGTGCTCCTGGGCGTGTCTGACTCTACGCGCCTTCGAGGGACGTCCACGCTGTGGGCAGGGGCGTGCAGTCCTCTCCTCTGGGCACAGAGCTTCCAGCTTGCGTGGTCCCTCTCAGGAGCAGTCTCACTGCGTGCGCAGTAGACATTTTTCCATTCCCACCTGCCTTGCTCACACTGGTCATGTGCGTCTCCTTCTTCCTTTTCCCTCCCCTCCCCTCTCCTGCCTTCTCTCCTCCTCCTCGTCATCCATTTCCTCCCCGCCCCCCCGCAGTAACCGCTCCGATGTGCGTGAAGTGTGCACGCTGTGGTTCCCACGGGAATCATGCCAACAGACAGCCCCCTGGATGCTCTGAGTGCTCCCTGGCCACTGGCGCGTCTTCTTGGGAGAAACTTCTACCCAAGTCCTTTGCCCAGGGTGGAACGCTGGTGTTTTGACGCTGGGTTTCTTTCTTTATATGTGCCAGATGTCCACCCATTTCAGATCAATTTATTTTCACATTTTTTCTTCCACTTTGTGACTTTTCACTCTGTTGGTAGAGTCCTTTCATAGAAGTGTTTCCACTTTGAATACCAATCTGTTTTTACTTTCGTTTCTTGTGGCTTTGATAGTAAGTCCAGGTCCAGGGTCAGGAAGCCTGGTCCCCCGCTTTCTTCTGATTCGCTTTGAGCTGTTTCGCTGTGGTGTGGAGCAAGGAGTCACCTTAGCTACTTTGAATGTGGATGCAGTTTCCTCTGCACAACTCAGAGTCTGTCCTGTCTCCCTGGGGAGTCAGCTGTTCTGAGATGAAGGTGACTGGATACGCAGGGTCCTCCAGGGTCTCTGCCTCTGCGCACCCCACTGGTCTGTGACTCCTTTCTCAGCAGCACCACGCTGTTTTGTTTATCCAGTTCTGTGGTAGGTTCTGAGATCAGAGAATGTGCAACTCTAACTTTATTTTTATTTGTCAAGGTCATTTTTCAAGTTCATCCTGTGAGCTGTCATATTAATTTTAGGACCAGTTTTCCCACTTCTTTAAGAAAACACTCTTGGAATTTCCCAGGGACTCACTATACATGCAGCTTGCTCTGGGGCAGGGATAAGGTACCATGCTGGCCCTCAGGCACAAACACAGGGCATCTCCTGGCCACGGCCGCCTCCCCTCTGCTTCCTGCAGCAAGCTTTCTAGTTTCTAGTACAAGCCCTTCTTAAGCTTGCTCCTATTCCTTGGCTGCTACTGTAAGCATTACTATTAATTTCTTGCTTGGATTGTTAATGCTTAGTCTCTGGAAACTCTACTTACTTTTGTATCCTGCAGCTTTCCTGCATGTAGCATCTATGAGAGGCTTAAGTGTGGGGATCTCTAAGGAGTGACAGATATAAGGTTATAGCCTCTATGAGCAAAAATGATTCTGCTTCCTCCTTTCATACGCGGTTGTCTTGCTTCTCTTGTCTCACTGCTCTGAGGACCTCAGCAGAAGTGACGTGGCGTGGCGTCCATAGCCCTCGCTGGGTCTTGAGCTCATGAGAACAGCCCAGTCTTCCAGTGCCAAGGTGATGGCGCCATGCATGCACAGTTAGTGGCCTAGCCTCCAGAGCAGAGCCTGTGGTCTTGGCCCCTGCAGGTAGCTGTGGGCAGCCTTCTCAGGAGAGACCACAGTGTCCCTGCCTGAGCACAGCCGTGGGTGAAAGGAGCCATCTGCAGTCCTCAGGCACCTCCAGTGTGGCTGGGACAGGGAGTGGGGTCTGTGTCCTCCTCCCTTGCCAGGTGGGTATGTGGTTGCTCTCTGCCCGCTGCCGCTGAGCTGCTGCCAGCGTGTATGAAAATGCCACCGCGCTTTTGTCCCATTGTGAAGTCACCTTTTTCTTGGTTAAGCAGTGGCTTGGTGACTGCAAACTTCTAGCTAATTTCTGAAGTTCTGAAAACACTGATCTTGGCTCTTGCCGTTTATTTCCTCAGCATTTTCTTTGGAGGACAGAGCGGGAGATGTCTGCTGAGCCACGAGGGTGAGGCAGTCCTGGGAGAGAGCGGAGGCCTGAGTCAGGGAGGTGATGAAGAACTGCGTTGATGTCTGTGAGCTTTTTATTTTATTTTTAATTTATTAATTTTAATGAGAAAGAAATAACGAGACAGTTTCAAAACAGCTTAGTAGGATATCCGTAACAATTAATGCTGTGCACACTGTTGTCTCTGTAGTAGTTGTTCAGAGTAAGTTTTGCTTTTAATGAAACACCTTGTCATTTTTCTTTTGTCACTAGAGAGCTTACCCAACTTCTGCGTTCAGAAATCACCCTTGTGTACTTTTGCAGAGAACCGTGATAACAACACGGTTAATGAGCACGTAGCTTCTGGTGACAAGGAGCAAAGGGGCAGCACAGCTCTGAGCGGTGTCAGACGTGGCCCTCAGGACGAAAGCTGAGGTAGGAAAGATGGCTAGATGGATGAGGTGGAGCAGGCCATGCAGCCAGCAGCCACGGAGGCCTGAGGCAGCTCCAGGGGCGGAGGCATTATGGTAGGATTCCGGGTGCCTGGCTTGGATGCTCAGGGGTGGAGCTTGTGGACCCACCCGACCTGACAGTCTTTCTGCTGTCTTCTATCACTAGGGCACTCAGAAGATGTGCCTCAGTTTCACACTGCATCAGCATTCTCCGCCCCCTGGTTTAGAGGGTGACCTTGGTTGGATATTGGGGGGAAGGCTCTCAATTCAGGGACATCTTCTATGAATAGGAGAGGGTGGCTCTGTGTCCTAAGGTAGTGGGATGCCAGCTGGGATTGGGACCTGAACGTCTGCTCTTGGATCAGGAACATGATTGATTTCTTCAGGCCCCTGTGCTGTGGTATGGCCTTGGAAGTGTCTGCAGACTGTTCCTGTCACTAGGCCTCTGGGGACATTCAAGAAGGGCTTACAAGTTGCAATTATTCTTGGGAAGTAAACAGGGAACCTGGGATGAAATGGTTCCCTCTGTGAGGCCCTGTGCATCCCCAGTGAAGGAAGAGTTAGCAGCCATGCAAATAAGCCAACAGCACGTACCACACGCTGAGCCTGAAAGACCGAATTCAGACGGGTCACACTAACTGGCTGCTGATAATCCTGCACATGGCTTTGGAATCTACAAATAAATTAACGAGCTTGCTTTGAGCACTGACTGCATGTATATTCCTGTGGTAGAAAGTGACAAATACTACACAACAGGGCATGCATTCTCTCTAAAGGGTAACAATACCTTTATTAACAGGAAGGTGACTATAGTGCTAATCCCCATGACTATAACAGCATAAGACACCATGTGGCACTCTTCCTGCAGATCTCTAAAATTCCCCATTGTTTGAGGAGGCTTGGTAAGGCCAGACACCAGGAGTCTCCGTCAGGGTAGAGCTAAAGTCTGACCAGTCCTTTTAAAGGTTGAACCAATGTTTTAAACAAAGTACACAGCGGAGTGATAGATTTATGTCTCAGGTAATTGTGAGGATTAATTTTTCCTGAACAAAATGAAAAATTAGTGTATGATATAGCTGGAGAAACCCAGAAAACATTTAGGGTTGTGCTCGAGCAGTGGGTCTCATGGGAGGGTGAGCAGTGTTGCCATGGAACTCAGAGGATCCACGGTCCTGGTAGGACCATGGGGGCTGGCATGTGGCAGACGCTGCTGGAGAATGCCAGGGCACCACTGGCCTCCCCCAGAGTGGAAGGAAGACAAGGAGGTCACCCCAGGTACCTGCTGCAGCAGAGCGGGGGCCCTGGAGATCCAGGCTGGCTCACCCAGCAAGTGCTCTGGCTGGAAAGATGAGCTCAGTGCAAAGAGAATCCCATCGCAGCTCCCACGCCAGAGCTGTCAAGGCCGGCAATAGCTCCTCATTTCCTGTCTCCCTGATCTAAGGGACTATCTCATGGTATGGTCCCAGGACAGGGACACCACGAGGACAGGAAGTGAAATCAGCCTTAAGTCTGAGTGGCACACATGCCACGCTCCTGGTTAGGTTAAACAGGTCACTCTGGGCCTGGGGACACAGGATTAGCCTTCTCTGGAGAAAGAATGCAACTTGGTCTGTCTGCCCCTGGCCCTGGGCCCAGCCCAGAGTCAAGCCTGGCCAGGAAGCCAGGAACCATGTGCTGGCCCTCCGGGCTATGGAGCTCCTGCCTGTTGTTTAGGTGCAGATGTCCCAGTCAGGGCCTGGCATGGGGTTCACAAGAAGTGCTCCTGATCTGCTGTGGGGCCCAGGGATGACAGGCAGTCACAACCGCGGGGTCACTGTGGCTTTGGATAGCACGCTTCCTCCAGGTAGCTCACAATGCTTTCATGAAGCCACTGGGAAATACTGGGCCATGGGAAGCATTTTCATCCCCCCTGAGCCAGCATCAGGTGCAGGGCTCTGCTGTAGGCACTAGCAGACACAGGGTGCAGTGCACATCCAGGCTGCCGCAGCACTGCAAGGACCATATCCCTTCCCTGGACGGCGCAGCTGCCAGTCTAAAGCAGAGTGGGAGAAGATTCGTCGAGGTCCAGAGAGTATGAAACCAGCTTCCGTGTGGATCCAGCCAACTGTACCCACACAAAAGCTCAAAGGAACTTAGGAGGATGAGAGCATGATGGCCAGGGCAGAGAGCAGCATGAGGGATGCGTCTCCTCAGAGACCCTGGGGCCAAGGCTGAGGAGCAGCTGGGTGTGTGTCGCACTTGACTTAGGCTCTTCGCTCTGGGAGGTGCAAAGTGAGCAGAGACCCAGGTGATAGTGAATGCCCTGAAAATCTCCAAAGCACAGGCTGCAATTTAGGTAGTGTAGTAGCAGAGGTTTTACACTACAAAGAGAATACCCAGGAACAGGGCTGCATTTATGTACCTTTATACCCCAGCTCCTGCCACTGCCCCAGGCCGCCTGGGAACCCCACGAGGTCAGCGGGAACCACTCCTACCCTCCAAACCTCACTCCACTGAGGTCTCAGAAAGAATTACAGCCACCGGGCTACGGGCAGGTAAGGACCAGAGCAGGTCAGTAGAAATGAAGTCCAGGGATTGGTCCTGCCTGTCCTGCCTGAGCAAAGCCAGGCTGCTGCTTCTCACCCACCCTGGCTACGCTGCGTTGCTCCCCCACCAGGCTCCTTTCCCAGTGGCTGCGCGAAGGATGTGTGTAAGTGCTGAGCTCTGCCATGGGCAGAACGGCATCCACTGTGTGTCTCCTGGACTGTGGCCTTAATGTCACCTGCCAGGAGGCCCCCAGGGGCCAGAGGAAGTTGGCACAGGGAGGCATTGGCCCATCCCTTGCAAAGGCTCCCAATCAGCCTTTGTGAGTACTGCTGGGTCTTTTTGGGGCACAGACACACACAGGCATGTCCACGCCCATAAGTGCATGCACACAGACACATGGGAGTATGAGCACGCGTGACCCCTAAGGATGGATGAGCAAGCCAAGCAGGATACACAGGACTGTGATGTGTTCCGTGAAGAAACACTGGAGCCCTCTTCCAGGAGAACAGGGCAGTGAATGCACTGCTCTGACTTTAGTTTGTCCACAAACACACGTGTGCCCAAGTGCAGCTGCAAGCAGGATGAGGCCTTCACACCACAGGGTCCCCTCAGAGCCCACAAAACCAATGTGGGCTGCACCCCTGCAGCACACAGGCTCAGCTCCAGGACTGGAGTGAGCAGGTGCACACACGTGCACCATCGATGGCATTGTCCCGGAGTCAGGATGCCTGTGAGGTGGAAGCTGAGGCCCACCACCATGAGAGCCCAGGCTCAGCTGGCCTCCCAGGCACTGTCTGCCTATCTTGGTGTGTCCTTTACCTGTGCTTGCTGAATTATCTCCAGTTAACAATAACTACTTGATTCCTTTTTCCTCATGAAAATTAGGTTAACTATCTCATGATAGAACCTTAATTACTGTAGCATCTAGAATATGTCACATTGCTAAATAACCAATTACCCCCATGCTCAGTGAGGTAAAGCAAGAATCCATTTTTTTTTTTTTTTTGTAATCTTCCTCATATCATATACACACCATTGCACAGTCAGATGGCTTTACATTTTACAAATTTGGTAGTGGATAATAAACACCTTCTTTACTTCTGACGTTAGCTTATTACTTTTCTTGTTTTCCCCATGTTGGGGGATTCCGGGTGTCTTGCAGGAGCCCCATCTAAAAAAGTCCTGTCAGCTCTGCAGCCACAGCCCTGGGGCAGAGCCCAACCAAGCAGGAGGTGGACTCACAGGGAACACAGCCTGCCCTTCAGAGGACAAAGGGCTGGGGATCGCACTCTGGCTCCAGTGCAGTAAAGCTCTCCACCACAGAATATAGACCAGGCTCCGTGGGGTGTGATGGCAAAGCTTGAGTTTGGGAAATACTGAGGTACAGGCCGCTAATTGCTGCGTGAGCTGAAGCCTGAGGTCTGGAACACACGGCAGCTCTTCCCGTCACACTCTGAGTTCAGTCAAGCCATCCTGTCTGAGCTCTAAAGGCAGCCAAGCACCACAGTGGGCTGGGGCTAGGGTCCCCTCAAAGCCAGTGGGGGCTGAGCCTGAGAGCAGGTCTGGGCCAGGTTGCACCACAGGTGCCCTGGAAATACTGAGAAGCGTGACACACAAAGGCCCGACACCCCGCTTGTGAGTGCTCACAGCCACACAAGGCACACACACACATAGTCTAGTGCACAAGGACCAGAGGGACAGGCCTGATCGCAAAATTCCTATGGCAACTTGGTCTCCATGCAAAGCCCATCGCTGTGAGGCGAGACAGCTTCTAGCGACCTCTGTCTCCATACCTCCCATCCAAGTAGGCAGCTGCTGCCACACCTGGAGCCTGCAGCCACTCCTGCCCCCACAGCTCAACAGGCTTGCTGAGGAGACAGACAGGCAGGCGGGCGGGCGGGCGGGCAGACAGACAGACAGGCAGGCAGGCAGGCAGGCAGGCAGGCAGACAGACAGACAGACAGGCAGGCAGACAGGCAGGCAGACAGACAGGCAGGCAGGCACGCACGCACACACACACACACATGTGCATGCACCACAAACACATGTGCACACATGGGACATATACATATGCATGTGTGTGCATCCCCCCAAGACACACACGCTCGCACACTAACATAGGTGCTGACACTAGTGCTGAGTCCAGGCAGGAAGCTATACCACCCTGGGCTGGGACTTTGTGACCTTTACAGGCGCCTGAACTCAGCAATTCTAGTGCAATTCTAGAATTTACTATGATCTCAGGTTCATGTTAAGGAGATGTTACACAATTTTCTACCAAGGAAGGCAACAAACCCCAAATTAATTTGAAGGTTAAGGAACAGGGAATGTCTCAGAATTTCCCATTCCAAAACGATAGAACCGAAGCAGCCAAGCAGCTACCGCAACTGGTTCACATTCCAAAGCGAGATTCTCTTCTAAAGGAAACGTTCTGGGACCAACCACCTACTCCAGCCAGCTGCCACCGGTAAACCCAAACTGGAACCCCCTGATGGGGCGCTTCCCATTCTCAGCATCCAGACTTGCTTTTTCCTGGCTCAGGGGACCAGATGCAGGCCCTGTCCAAGCTGCCTCGGAGCCTGCTCCTCAAAGGAGGGGAGGAGATACAGTCAGAGACTCAGCAGCAGCAGCTCGGCATGGACCGAGAGCCAACAGGTCCCTGCCAGTCCCACCCACCTGTGGTTCCTGCCAGGAGACCTGAGTCATCGCCAGGCAGGGCGGCCAGGGAGCAGGGCCCATGCCCGAGGCAGCCTGCATGGCTGCAGCCCAGCCTTGCCCACTCCACCTCCTCCTCCAAACAGAAGGACTTAGCTGTGTGGCCTGCGCGGCACAGCTGACAGCTGCAGCCCCCTGCAGCCCTCTGTCCTAAGCCTTTCCATTTTGATTTCTGTATATGTGTTTGCTGAAAGTGACAGAAGAGACGCAAGCAGGCAAGTCAAAAGCGGAAGTGTCCAAGGCATACGCATGGAGTGTGGCTCCATCAGAAATGTCGCCGTCCTCCTTAAGGAATGGGAGCTACGGGCCCCTGCACTCACTTTGGTGAGCTGCGTCTTGCACCACTCTAGCCGCCAGACCTTGACCCTGCCAGCGAGGAACAGCGTGTGGCATGGGCCTTCAGGACACTTCCAGTCACAGGAGTCTCTTTCCCAACAGCCTCGGCTCCTCAGACTCAGCTCTGCACACCATGCTGCCTTCATACGTAATGCCTGTTCTGGAGTATGGCTGAGCGGATCCAGCAAATGAGTCACAAGATACTTGTACAAAGAAATGCTCCAGCTGCGTCTCAACAGGGATTTGGGCAGAGCACTTGGGCTGGACCTCATTCTGTCATCTGTGTTCACTCCTCTGTCACCACAGAAAGCACTGAGGAGACCTGCGGAGCAGGGTGCTCAGACAAATGGGGCGCACAGCTCAGCTCTCCCTAGGCTGTGTGTGAAACCCATCTCACATCCATGGGCCTTGCAGTGCACACGCCTGGCACCACAGCACCAAGGTGTGGCGGAGCCATGACCCGGGAGATGGTGCCCATGAGGGCAGCTGAGCAGGTAGGAATGGAGAAGGTAGGGTAGAAGCTGATGCACAGGATGGCGGGGAGACGCCAGCAGACACCGCTGGGCTGAGCTGCTCAGGGCCGGTGGGCAGGGCCGCCTTGCGTGCAAATCCTCACTCTCCAGTGTTGGCCTGGGTGCGGCCCTGGTGCTGGTGAGCTGTACCACATGGTCCTGTGCCTTCTGTTCTTGGGCCTGGACTAACAGGTTCGCTTTGATGCGTGCCTCTGAAGCAGTCAGAGCTCTCTGCTGGGAGCACACGGGAGAGCAGTAACGCGTTGCACTCCGTCCTGGAGTGCACACTGTCGGCATAGGTACAGAGCAGTGCATGCAGGAAGCTCCCAATGGATCATTGCCCTGTTGCCTAGAGTCAGCAGGGGCATGGCCCAAAGTCATAGCTTCCCACAGAGAATGAAAGGTCTGGAAAAGGACACAAAGGCATCCACGGTTTGGTGAGAAAACAGAAGCTTCTCCCATTGCTGCCTTCTGGGGTGGCGCCGGGATGCTGCTCACATGCGCACTGTGCAGTAGCCCACTGTGCTTGGTGGCACTGCCCAATCATATTTGCCCAGGATGAGTGGGCGCTGGTGTGAAGCAATCAGCTGCTGCCTCCTGTCCCTAGGGGCAGATATGGCGCCACCTCCTGAATGGGAGGCAGTGTTTCTCTGCTGTGCTGGATGGTATCCCCAAATACGAATGGTGGTGGCCCAGGTGAGCGCACATGTTCAAAGCTCGTCTTAGGTGACAGAGGATCTTGGCTAAAGGAATGCTGGATGTCCAGGCAGCGGATGTCTGGTCTGCACCCTTGCTGCTGTTGAAAAAGTGTGAAGCAGAGACCCAGGCATTAGAGCAGGAGAGTATTGCTTCTGCAGTGTCGAGAGCAATTCCTCTTCCCAGTGGAGAAAAGATAGGTTTTGATTTATTATGAAACAACTTGAATTCTGTAAATTAAAACAGATATGTTCACTCAGTGAAGCAGCCCCTGCTGTCAGACAGTAGTGTGCATGGGACGCAGCTGGGGACCAGTGGCGGGGCGTGGGGGATGGTGGCGTGCCCAGGCCAGCCTCCTGCCCTGGCTCATTAACAGAGGCGAGCCGCACCCCGGCTAGCATCCCATATCTGCCGTCCCTCAGGAGCTGACCAGAGACCAAGACCCCAGCCCCTGGAATGGCTTCCCAGGGCAGCGAGGCCCTGTCCCACCTGGCTGACTCTTCCTTAGTGCAGAGAACCAGGCTGGGCCCTGCAGGGTCTCTTCTGTCCCTTTCCTCTTCCTTTTCTGCACTGAGGATGAACCCCAGGCCTCTGCCTTGAGCCCTAGCCCCAACACAGATTTTATTTTGAGGCGGGGCCTGCACTAGGTTGCTCTGGGTGGACTTAAATTTGTAATCTTCCTGCCTTGGCCTGCTAGAATTCTGGAGGCACAGGACTGTGACACCTCACCCAGATCCATAGCTTCTAATAAATAGCTCTTAAAATGCCAGTGCCTTGTCCTGCAGGTCTCGGGGTGTCCTTCCCTGCTTTGACCCTGGCTCCACCAGACGGTGTCCTTGGGAGCCAGGCCTAGCTGGGCTCAGGAATGAGGGAGACTCCCAGACCACTGACCTCAGCCTATTGTGTGAGAAAACGAGAAAAAACCTGCCAAGGAACAACCCATGGAGGAACAGCCACAAGGCTCTGTTCTCACCAGAGCAGAGGGTGTCAGCACTGCCATGCCTCTCCACACTCACACGGGGTGCCTGGCTCACAGATCACAGCTGACCCTCAGCCTCTGTAGGACACTGGCCAACTTAAAATTCAAGGTGACTGTGTCAGGTGTCAGTACCACAAGGACCTGACACTTAGAGTCTTGTATAGGCCCAGAGTGGCCCCGTGCCAGGGACCCTGAGCTGGTCAACTCACCACTTCAGACTAGACAGGGCGTGCCATGTGAAAGGCAGACTGAGGGCACCTAAGGCATCCTGGCATGTGAGACAGGGCACCAAAGGGTAAGAAAACGAGAAAGGGAGGGAGGAAGGAAGGACGGGGGAGGAAAGAAGGACCTGGAGACAAAGACAAGGAGAGAAGGGAGAGGGAGACAGAGCCTGGCAAAGGAAGAGAAATGATGTCCAGTGGGAAGTGCACGCAGAAACCACTGTCACCTTCACCCACTGTGACAACGCAGACACACACTGTCAGCAGGTGGTGGCCAACCTGAGCCCAAGGCCGAGGACGGAGGCCAAAGCATGTTTGCACGCTGTGACTAGAGGGTTTCCTCTGAAGGGTGACACGGCCCCAGACACAGCCATGACCCAGAACCCTTCCCATCCTTCCTCGTGGGTCCCTGTCATTCTCAAAGATGCAGGATAGAGGCCACGATGAAGTGGCTCTAAGCAGGGTTTATGTCAACCAACTGGCTTCCACGTTTACCTGTGAGTCTGTCCTTTGTCTGGAGGAAAGCAGCGGGCTCACAGTAAGTGATCCTCTGAGAGTCGCTGGTCCCCACTGAGGCCTGGACTGGCCTGCGAAGCTGGGCCCAACAAGATTGGGCCACAGCTGAGGACGTTTGGCTCCAACCCCAATCAACTAAAAGGAGACTGCCGCTGTAGACACCTCGCTCCTGGACCTCATCCTGCAGTTCTGCACCTCAGGGCCTGCCCTGGCCAGGGCCTCTTCCCCCAGGTGAGGAGCTGAAGGGCTCCTTTCCTCCTGGCCAAAGGGTTCCCAGCCCATGCACCTTTACAGCTGGCTGAGCTCAAAAGGCAAAGGGAGCCCCAGATGCGAGTGTCGCTCTTGAAACATGGCCTGGTCATAGGAGACAGCCCTGCCTCTGCCTCCTGGGCTGGCCAGAGCAAGTCATAAGTCCTGTCTATTAAATAAATAACATCATTAATTACTGTGGGCTGATCAGGCCTATAGTCTCCCAAATGAGTGACCAGAGAGGACCTAAATGAGACAAATGGTGGACTGCAGGGCCTCAGAGGGTCAGAAAACCTGCTTGAAGAACTTGAGATTTTCTTGGGTTTTAGACCACAAACTCTGGGCAGCCTGTATTACTTAGCTTTTCAAAAAAGAAGGGGGATACTGAAGGAGATTCAGGGATCTGGGCAGGACATGGGAGTCCCTTCAGGGCTTCTCCAAGCAATGCATTGGGTTAGTTGAGAGCTATGTGGTCTCTAACAAGCCTTCACTCAGGAGTGGCTGGACCAAGCCGTCACGCAGTGACAAGAGTTTAATGCTGCTGGGCCTCCCCCGAGGAGCTTGTCTGTACTGACTGGGATGCTCATTTCTGTCTCGAGGCAGCTTCTGACACAGCCCACTGTAATTTCCTGATGCCCGGCATCAGCTCACATGGTCTCTCACAGGAGACATCCAAAGTATAGACAAGAACAGTGAAGCAAGGCCAGCTAGAGACACAGCTCCTCTGCAGGGCAGAAGAGGCCTCAGAGCTGGCGAGATGGAGGGTGGGCCAGCTGCATCAGGTCCACGTCCACGGTGGAAGCTGCCATCAGGCACAGCAAACACCAAGTGATATGATCAAAAACATTGGCTAGAACAGACACATGGCCATCTGTGTCCGAAGCTGCTATCGTGACCCTTTGTGGAAATGAAACTGAGTCAAAGAACGTTCAGGCTGGCATCAGAGCTCACCCAGCCTTGGGTCAGCAGAGGGGCTGCAGAACCTTCTGTCCCCACCCAGTCAGAGTTTCCCGAGTTGTGGCTGTGTAGCCGAATCGCAGGCATCTATTTCACCTGCAGTCCTGTCTAAGTCTTAGTTTACAAAATACCATTTTGTTCTTGTGTGTAGACTTTTGCAGTTGAATTGGCATGGTGGAGCGCCCACGGCTCATGCCCCTGGACACCATTCCTTCCTGCTTTTCTCTGGTCGTGTTACAGTCGTGAGGGTTTGTCCACGTGAAGGACTTCTGTACAGCCCTCCTCAGAGCCACCATGGATGCCAGAGCAGCTCTGATGCAGGACACGCTGGGCTGCTCCAGTTGGCACCAAGGGCTGTGACAGGCCCTGAGCCCTGCATCTCCAGGCCAGATGCAGTGCTCCTTGATGTGCGTACATCAGATACAGATAGGCAGCTCAGAACAGCAGCTCCACAAGGCACAGCAGACCTTTGTCCTGTGGATGGCCGGCATCCTGCGGGCTCCCTTGCCTCATTAAGCCCTTCCTTTGGTTAAAGACACAGACTGTGTCCACTAGAGCCTAAACATCACTGCACACAAATTTTGCAGATTCGCCAAGGCACTGGCACCATGAGGCAGGCTGCAGAGCACTGTCGAGGGTGCTGAATGTAGCACGAGGATCGTGCATCAGCAGTGCTGGACACTGTTCGTCCCTCCTGGCAGGCACCAAGGAAAGCACTTGTTCCAGGTATGCACCGTCCAGGCTGAGTCACAGAGAACGGGCCCCTCCACACCAAGGGCCCTGGTATAACTCTGTCCTCATCACTGGAAGGGACCTCAGACAGCATATGTCAGCAGATGAGGAGCCCAGGGGCACAAGCCTTTCCTCCAGGTCTCAGAAGCTGACGCTCCTGACACCCTGGCCTGCACCTGACCCACAGCCATTGCCTCCATCTGGCTCAGCATTTACCTGAGTGACAGGAGGGTAGGAAGGCCACTGCTCCTTGGTGCAGGACTTGGAAGGGACTGCTGAGAAGGGTTACTGACGGAGGGCAAAAACAGTAAGAATTTGTTCTTCAGGAAACTGATGAGCTTTACCCATGCCGGCCTCATCCCTACTCCATCCTGGACCATGTGGAATTCGCTAGCTCCCAGGGGTCCTTTCCAGTCCTCAGGACTCAGCGATGCCACCTTCCCTGCACAGACTGCACTGCGCCGGGCCCAGCCCCCAAACCCCCACTACCCATGGAGCAACATGGGACACGGAGACGTGGCTTGGAGCTGCCTCTCTCAGAGCCATTTCCTGCCGACCTGTCTCCTGCTAAAATCCATTCCCCTTTGACCCAAGAATCTATTGCTTTGCATGCTTTTTGTCCTATAGACTTCTTGATACATGCATTTCTGCCTGCTTCCTTAATTTCTGCAACCTTAGTGCTTCCTTTTAGTTATGCCAACAGAGAGGCTAAAGAAAGCCAGCTGCCAAGATATTTCTGAAATAGTAAAAGATCACAGCAGAGCTCCTAATTACGTGAGAATATGCACCCCCTGCAACCCATCCTCCTCCGGAGGTCAGGCGTGAAGCATGCGCCACACGACACTTGGAGGCACCAAGCACGCAGGAGGCAAGTGGCCACACTTGAAAGTAACAGCTGTGTTTCTGAGGTCTGCAGAATTCAGCCCAAGGCACACTCATGAATGAGCATGCAGATCAAGCTATGAATATATTCACAGAGCTAAAATTTATCTTAGCAAAAAGATTAGAAACATCTTCTGTTTCCATTAAAAGGGGATTAATTCAATAAATCACAGTAGACAAACACAATGGAGTAATACCTATCCATTAAAAATGATTTTGGAAGCGTATTTAATGCTGTGAACTAGAACTTGCAATCCACAGTCGGTGCAGAGTGCAGATAATAAGGGAAGACACACGGCACAATTCAATAAGAAAATACACGTACATTCCCTGCTTGGGCCATGCCCATCACTCTGTCCTGATGGGATAAGCCATGGCAGGAAAACTAAATCTTATTTGTTTTAATAAGAAAATATGTCCTCTTCCAATCCAAGGTTCCCAAGTAATTTTCACCAATAGAAAACTGCATCAATTAAACAACAAGTTTGTTTGTAATAAAGCAGCACAATGGGCCCACGGATTCATGAAAGAATAGTCTGCTGTACTATTCAAAGTGTACCTGGTGACATGGAGGCAGGGGAGTCATTCTGTGGCCAGGATGGGGGCAAAATGAAGTGGGCACAGCTTCCGACTCTGGGTTGTCACATGTACTCAGGGTGCGCTTAGGATTACAGCCAGAAGAGCCCCTCCAGGATCAAGAAATGGTAAACCCAGGTATACCTCCCCTACAGAAAGGCCAAGGAGGGGCAGCTGCGGAACCCTTGGGGGGTCACAAACAAGGGCTTCATGGAACTGGACAGACCCACACTGTTGCTTCTGATCTGAACTGCGTTCCAAGTGAACCCAAGTGCTGGCCCGAAACTCGGATCTGTGTGTGTGTGTGTGTGTGTGTGTGTGTCTGTTTAATGCAGGGTCTACAGGGTCTCACTATACAGATTGGATTCCTACTGCTTCTTCTGTTTTCAGGTTCCCAAGTGTTGGGATTCAAGGCAGGCACCGCCATGTCCAGTCTCTATCGAAATCTCAGCACACCCTGGGGGAGGGGTTGGCACAGCATGCCAGGGACTGAACCTCTGATCCCTGCATCTGCCTAAGCAGGCCATTTAATTCACTCAGCTATCTGGCCTGCCCAGTTCAAATTCTGATATTGAGTTACCTCTTCTCATGGTCTTTTGGTGCAAAAGCAGCGATGGTTTTCTAAAGAGATGTGATTTTTGTATTTTAGGGAAGGGTCTACTGGTGTTTGAGAGATGTAGCTTTCTAAGATCTTCTAGGGAGCTCACTCTCTGGAGCCGAGAGGCAGGGGCAGTTTAAGGCCAACCTGAGTGATCCAGGAAGTTGCACCACTCGGTGCAGGCTTCTGTGTGCGCTGATCCTTGGAGCTCAGAGTTGCATGTGGGGAGGCAGCTGGAGGTGGAGGGTCCCTCATAAGCTCTGTCCCCTGCTCTGCTTCCCAGCAACCACGATGGATGTGAGCAGCTCAGCCCCACTCTACCTTCCTGCCACCATGCTGCACCTTGGACTGGCTAACACGAACTGCATCCTGTGAAGCTGTGAGCCACAAAGGGCAGCCCTCCTTAAGCCATGGGTGTCTGTGATCATGTCCCATTAATGGCAAAATGGTTTAATATCGTCCACGACCCCAGTACCCATGCAGCCTTCACATCTAATGCATGCCCATCTGCCCCGTGGTGCTCGCTTCATCCAGTGCACCCACCTTCCTGGCCTACTGCATCTGTGTGCAGGGCCTTCTTCTTGGGTCACAGACTTCACTGCAGACTTGGGACTTGGACCATGGGTGTTTGAAGGGATGTTTACCTCTTCTAAAGTGACAGAACCCATCACACACATACACACCCCAGATACAGAGACACATACAGACATACATAAGCTGATACATGTGTGCATGTGTACAGACACATACAGGTACACACATATACACATGCACACACATATACACATGCATGTGCACAGACACACATATCCACACATACACATAGACACATGTACACAGTCACACAGACACATAAGTATGTACACAATGACACAGACACACACATGGTACATGTGCACACAGTCATACAGACACACATGCGCACACACACGTACATGTACAGAGACACATAAGCATATATACACAGACATGGGCACAGTATATATGCACACAGTCACACAGACCCACATATATACATATGTACACAGACACACATGCACACATACATACACAGAGATGCACACACATGCAGGTGCAGTTATACGCAGGTGCACACAAATACAGACATGTGCATATATGCAGCCACACAGATACACAAAATCAGGTACACAGAGACAAATGTGCATACATATACAGGCACAGATATGCACACACGCATATGCACACATAGCCCCAAACACATACACAGGTACACACATGTACATGTGAACACAGACACAGACACACACATGCACATGTACACACAGACATAGACATGCGCACATGTGCATATAGTCATACACACATAAGCAGGTACACACAGACATACATGTGCAGGCAAACATAGTCACACAGACACACACGAAGCATGCGGTGCCTATCCCTGCACCTTCCAGGGCTACTGAGAGCCTTTGAAGCACATTTAGCCAGGGACTTGCTACTGAGGGGCTGAAGAGACAGAAGGCACGTTTGGCCAGGAAAAGCGGAAAGAGGGGGCTCCTCTAGGCTCCCTCCACTGGCAGGGAGGCACAGCCTCCAACCCCAGGGTCAGTGGAGCTGACCACAGCTCTAGCACCCTGTGAAAGAGCTGAACAAGAATAACTACTGCAGAGAGTGGGCTGGGATGGTCTGCACCCCACCCACCCTGCCTTCTGTGATGCTCGAAGTGCACACTTACGTGTGCATGTGTGTGCGTGTGTGTGTGCATGTGTGAATGTGTGTGTGTGTGTGTGTGTGAGAGAGAGAGAGAGAGAGAGAGAGAGAGAGAGAGGCAGAGAGAGAGAGCCCAGGCCAGAGCCCTGATGAGGGCAAATAGAAGCTCACTATTTTGAAGAATTTTATCTCCTAGGAACATTTAGATGTATTTAGGATATAAAATTAAATTATATAGAATGTTAATTAAAATTAACATGCAGTTAAAAATGTAACAATATATTCTTTTAAAACATGAAAGTTCTGACTGGTGCGAATTAAGATGTGAGAGACAGCTGCTCCCCTGAGGGGCTTGCCGCCGTGAATGACTTTATCCCAAACCTATTACTTCGATTGACAAGCCTCTCATATTTGAAAAATGGTTGCTGAGTGACTCAGGTTTTGAACTGATTTCAAAGTCAGAAGGCAGATTCTTGGCTGTACACAAAGGTATTAAAGTCCAGAAATTTCATTTAAAGCTCCCCAGCTGGAATTCTACGTCAATGTCACACTAGCCTCACTTTTTGAACAGAATCCCACTTACCTCGCTGGGATTTCCGCAACCGGTTTATCTTCCTTTAGCATGCAATGCACATCCCACTTCATTAAAGCCAGCTTCTGAGCTGTGGCATCCACACTAGCTGGAGAATTTGGATTAGATTCAAAATCAGACCAACATGGGCCTTCAGTAAAATCCAAAGGCTGAGGAGGGCCAGGAGGACTTCTGGAAAAGACCATGCTGTCAGCACAACTGAAAGTGCAGTAGCTGATAATCCCAGCACTCTGGCAAGCTGAGGTGGCAAGGTCTTAAGTTTGAGCCCAGGCTTGGCAGTTAGTGATTTAATAAGACCCTGCCTTAAAATAAATTATCAAAGAAGGACTCAGTACAACGATCCTAACCAGCGTGACAGAGTGCCCACCCCTACCCACACTGAAAGGTGAACCTGCGGCTGCCGGACATTCCTGGCTACCTGTGAACTCGACCCTGTCATAAAGGAAGAGCATGGACAGAGTGAGAGCCTCTCTGTAGCCCCCAGCCTGTGCTGCATGCACAGCTTCCTCACAGGATGAAGGCAGCACCGACCTGACTTGCGCCTGGAGCTGGAAGCCAGCCCTGAAGCCACAGGTGGGGACACTGCTCCCCAGCTTCCCATGGCTCTGTTCTGGGTTGGTCCTGGGCTGTGCAGCTGTGGAGGGGAGGTCAATCCCTACCCAGCCAGCTGGTGTTATGCTTCTTCCCTGGTGGCCTCAGGCAGGAGCAGAGAGGCCAAAGGCAGTTTCCAGGTTGGCGGCATTTGCCCAGGTGAGCTTGGTGGCCCCAGTGCCTGAGCAGGCTTTTGAGCTTTCCCAAGTTCTAGAGCTTGCAGCAGGATAGCTGGCTTGCTTGTGGAACTGTCTTGTAGTCCTGTAGATGTCCCCAAAACACTGGGGAGCTGGACCTCCTCCCGCACCACGGCACAGATGCCTAGCAGAGGTTTAGGTAGCCTTAGGTTCCACGGCCCAGACGTCACCTGCAGAGGAGCTCACACCAAATGAGTCTCAGGCTTGATCTAATGGAAGTACAGCAACTGCCTCTTAACTTTACCACACTAACTTTCTTACTTTTATTTTGCAATATTTCAGCAACTGTCTGGAATTAGAAAAAAATGATGAGTCATGAAATTCTAATGTTATTATTCAGAAACAATGACATGAATGTTTGTTTAAAAGAGTGACACCTGGTGACTGTTCTATACACAGTCCAATCAGATCGCTAGGTTGAGACCTGCAGCAGGACTGTGACTCCGAGACCTCCGCTGGCTTGTTTATTCCTCTAAGTTTGGTCTTTGTTATATGGTAGAGTCCCAGTTATTCTGTGAAAGACCCAAGCCCAGCCCACATTTCAGCAGGAGCCCTGGTTCCGGCCCTCTCCCTCTTCCTTTCCACAATGCAGGTGCCAATGGTGCAAGGTAAGGAGTAGTACAGGGTCCCTCCAGGCCTTTGGCCACATGCACAGGAGGACTCTAGCTTTAATCCCTCCACTCTGATACCATCAAGGGAACAGATCTGGGAAACATCAGTTTACGAAAATCGCACTGAATCAATGACGTCCAGCTGCACAGACAACAGACCTGGCCTGCAGCTGCTGCTCCCACAAGCCAGGCACAGGGTGGGGCCTGGGTGCAGCGATGTGTCCCCACATGAGTTCTGCAGAGGTGCAGCTGTCCACTGTGGTGCACGTTTCAGCCACTGGTATGGTGCTTCCTGACTCCTATAGGCGGTGTTGGTCACAACCCAGCTGGCCCAAGCACCTGGCACTGCGGCAGCCTCCTAGCACTCAGGCTGCAGGACTGAGCTGCTTGCTGGTGTGCACCCCTCCCAGCCCAGGAGCCTCCGCCAGCAGTAGGTGTTGGGTGTCTCTGCACCTGCTGAGGTCACACACAGGGTCCTCCAGTGCACTCTGTGGCTCATGGCCGAGTAATGTTCCTCCGTGTGTATCCTGCACACGTGTCCTGGGGAGACACGGAGGAATCTCTGTGTTCTTCTGGAGGGAAGGGCTCCTGAGAGGCCAAGGGCTCAGGTGCTCCCCTGAGACTACCAACAGGAAGACTAAGTGTCAGAGAACCACCCTGTCCTTCACAACCTCCCCATCCAAGCTGCCTCCTCCCCGTAGGAGCCATGGCCACCCTATCCAGACTCCACCTGTAGCCACAGCTGTTGCATTGGGAAGCATTTAGAAAATAGGTGAGTAATCGCCCCAGCAAGCCATGTCTCGCACACGATGCTTTCACGGCTAACCCACCAGACTCAGCCTCTCCTCAGGCACACACCTTGTTCATTTTTTTATTTCCTCAGCTCCTACAACAGTGTCTTACGAAGAGATTTGGAATAAGAGCAGGGAAACTGAACAACCAATGCATGAACAGAGCATTTGACAGCAAAATAAGACAGCGAGGTCACACGCCCTCTGTCCGAAGCATCATGCTAAACACCGTCACACTCAGCACTGCCTGCTGTGCAGGTGCTGCTCTGCCTTTGTGACAAGGACAGGAGGTCAGGAGCTGCAGAGCTGGCTCTTGGGCAGCTGGTCAGGAGGGGATGATGAATTTCTCCGGAGCCCTCATCTTCATTTATACTCCTTTGTTTTAACTTTTTTATCCTAGAGATTTATGATTTACTTGTAATTAATAATTCACCATTTGGGTTGATAATGGATTCTTCCACATATAATTACTGTGGATTCCATGAAGGTACGACCAATGCTTAAATCTAGGTGACAGCAAATGGACTATTCCTGATTACAACGTTGAAGTCTCAGGACAGCAGCTCCCCTGCCTGCCCCAGTGTATCTGAAAGCAGCTGTTCTCTCGCCCGTAGGCTCGTGTGTCATGGGACAGCATTCACACCCAGAAAGGAGCACAAAGAAGGCAGCAGCCTCCCCTCGGCAGATGCACCGGCCAGGAGTGCTTCAGTGAAGCTGCCTCTTGCAGTCCCTGCACACGGCAGGGCCATGGGCTGCAGCTCATACTACCAGACACACCTGCTTCAGAGGCCTGTTTTGTGTTGTTCCCAGGTTCAGGGCCTGAGACCACAGAATTGGCTGGGAGAAAATATCTTAAGACCTCACTGGCATATCTCCCCCAGAGTTCAATTACAGAGGGACACTAGGGAAACCTCAGTCATTCAGCAGCCATCACAGTGCCCACAAAGTCAGCTGAGGGGACGATGACACTGAGCATGTCACCTGTTGCTGAAGTCTTATCATGTGGCTGCTCACCGTGGAGCCTGAGCAGAAGGACGGTCCTTACTTCCTTCCTGGCTCGCTGAACACTAGTGAGATGCAGGCAGAGCCACACAGCAGCAGGAGCAGGGGAAGGGGCAGGACTGGAGGCAGGCTCGTCCTATCAAGTCCCGCATCCTCGGCTGGCCAGGGCCTTCTCTATGTCTCTAGCTCCCGTGAAGATCACATCTCCTGTGGAGACACCCATGGCCAGGCAGCTGCTCTGCAGGACTACAAGGGCCCGATGCATGTGTGGACACCATGCCAGCCTCTTGCAGAGGTGACACGGCCAGGAGGTCTTAGCTGCTGTCTTACTCATTGTCCCTTTGGTAGGACACACCCACACTTTAAGAGGATAGGTTCATCCGACCTGCAGTTTCAAGCCCCAGTCATCTGGCTTTAAGGCTGAAGCAGCAAGGTGGAAGGGCACAGTGGCCAGAAGCAGAGAGGAGGGGAGGAGCCAGCTCACACCCCAGGAACAACCTCTACCCAGCCCCCACCCCCAAAATGTATGCTGGGCCCTGAACACACCCATGGGCAAATCTGTGGTCCTATTACCCTCCACATGTAGACTCTGGGACCTACAACAGCTGCTGAAAACTTCCTTGTCTTTGAAAGTGTTTTGGCACTTTCCAAGTTGACTGAGACCCCAAAACCACTGAAACATTTGCCAGTGGACAGCATGGGGTAGCAGATGCAAAATGAAAGGAAAACAAGTCCTAAGTGAAGAAAATTTGGTTTCTGAAATATTTCATTCTCAGGAAACAATGAAATTGACTTCGTCCTACTGCTGGAACTCAGGTGGACCCTGGAGTCCTCCTTGGAAGCTCAGCTCTGCGCAGGCTGGCTGGAGAACCCTGGCTGGGTGTGGTACAGCCTGATGAACTAAGGACATGTGGAACACATTCACAGCAGTGAGCTGGCATCAAAGACAGACTGCAGTCTGTTCTGTGTAAACTCCTCTCTCTGGCCATTGTTCTTAGTTATAAAGGGGTTCACTGTGCTCTGTAAGAGATAATTCTAGTATTGCTCTTCACCAACATCTAGCTGCACTTCTCTGATGTACAGTTCCCAAATATGCATCAAAATGCAACAAACAGACCTAGGCAGAGCAGCCAGAAAATAGGGTGTGCTTTATCTAAGCACTAGAACCTAGGCCTGATATTTGAATTATCCAGGACCATAAAAATAAAGCACTTATTTATTCCTGAGCAAATCAATGAGTTAGAATTGTTTTGATGCCATCTGGATCCCTAAATCTCAGATACTGGATATTATTCTTAAAAAAGAAAGAAATGTGCAAATGAGGGTTCAACTGTGCATTTTATATCATTCTGCACAAACGCATAATTGTCCCAAGTCTCAGACACCAGATGGTGTGCGTAACTCACCCTCTTTCACCAAAGCTTCAGTATCTAATTGCTGCAGCTTCACCTCGGTTTCTAAATGTAGCATCTACAAAGCCTCCTGGCTAGATACAGGACCAGGACCCCCAGGAACAGGTGTGATTCACAAATATACAGCTGGGAATAAAAGCTTCCACTGAGCTGGGAGCTGTGCAAGTGGACAGTTGGACACAGACACCTTCCCACACTGCCAGTGCAGACAAAGCCTGCGCTCACCTTGGAGGAGGATATGTCATCCTCCAACTGGCGCCTGCAGAGTATAGAACCTGAGGGCCATTCCTGGAGGCACCTGCAGGCTGCAGGTGCACCATGGGTGGGCAACACCTCGGACAGAAAGCACTGGAGGCACCCTCTGGAAAGATGCGCTGGCGCGCGCCTGGACTCCTACTTAAACTGTGCGGCAACAATAGCAGAACAGGACCATCACCTCTCACCAGGGAGTGTGAGCATGGTGTCCAGCTGAGATGGGGTAAGCCGCTCCTGAGCATCACAGACACCTATGCCTTGCCGACAGAACATG
Organism: Myocastor coypus; assembly: GCA_004027025.1. NCBI lineage: Eukaryota > Metazoa > Chordata > Mammalia > Rodentia > Myocastoridae > Myocastor > Myocastor coypus. Next base: position 8,594 of record PVJA010023488.1, on the reverse strand, counting down.
TGCACGTGCACACATGTGTGCACACAGCTGCTCCTAAGCCATTCCTGTGCTCCCCTGGACCTCTGATCTGAACACACACGTGAACACTTGTGCAGATGGCTCCCCCTTCTTCTTACCCAAATCCTTAGGCATGCCCGACTGGGGCAGTGGGTGAGCTCATGGGGTGGCTGCATGGAGCACGTGTTTACACACAGCCAAGTGGCTTGGTAGGTACAGGACTCAGCACAGTGACTCTGAAAGTGAGCTTCACTCTGTGGACCCATGGAACTCTGACAGACTTGAAGGAAAGCACTTGATCTGACCTGCGCTTCAGCAGTAGCAACCGGCAGCTGGCCAGAGAGGCCAGCAAGACTGGGGAGGGCTGAGACTTTCCAGGGAGACTCCCAGGAAGAGGGAGCAGAGGTTCTGACTGCCCAGCTGAGTCTTCACTTGGAAGCTCAGAGAGGCCGGTATTTCCCCAAATACTTCCAGTAAAAGCACAAATGTCTGAGTGATGCTGAGACCCCAGATAAACAACAGCATGAAAGGAGGATGTGCAGAGTCCCGCAGCGGGGTGCAGACAGCGGCCTCTGCGGGGAGGCCAGCAACCCTGACAACTCATGTGCTCCAGTTCTGGGTGACAGTAGCTGTCTGTGTCCACGGACAGGAACGTCATCTCCCGCCAGCTCTTTTCCCACCGCATGCGTGGAGTCTGTTCCCAAGTATGCAGTCAGTATAGCTCCTTGGAACACAGCCGGCAGACAGAGCCTTCACACGTGAACCAGGGCAGCTCTGCCGTGCACTCCGCATCGCTGCCTTTCTGCCCTGCACTTCTTCACCCATCCCAGGGGCAGCATCCACTCTGACAGCGGGCATTCCAGAAGTCACCCGCGGCCAGTGCACTGGGTCTGCCCTGCTGAGCCGAGGTACCTACTTGTTCTTACTGCTCTTGCAGGGAAGGCAGGGGTGCTCACCTGGCCACAGTGGTAGGGCACGTGGATCGGGGAAGCAGCGCACTTCTCCAGTTGGCCTCTCATTCTCTTTAGCTCATCTGCGGCTGTGGCCTTGTTCTGGGCATCCTACTCTTCTTCCACATCAGGCCTCGTTTTTGCATGAAGGTCTAGGAAATATTCTGATACTGTCTTCTGTTTCCCAGACTCTGTTCAGCTCTGTCTGACCCACTTTCCGACATTCAGACACTGGTCAGTGCTCATGCCCACCATACTCCTAGCTATTGCGCTACCCCAGGCTGTGCTTCTCCTTCCTCTGGGTTCCTTTGCTTTTGGGAAGTGCGCCTAACAGTTCTATACTGCTTGGCGTTGTGCAGGGCTGTGGATGCCAGTGCTGTCTCTATCTCCAGGACCCCGTCTCCTCTCACCAGGGGGCTTTCCCTCGTTTCTGTTGTCTAAGAGGGGACCCACATGGCTTGGGTCCTCTGGGTCCTTGGAAACACGTTTCCCATGTGTCTGACCCACAGCCGCACTTTCCCAGCCAGTGCTGTGGGGCTCTTTTCTCATGGGCAAGCAAGTGCACTGCTGAGGGCCGTGCCTTCCTCCTCAAGGGCATCAACTCCAACACAGCGTGGTCCTTCCTAGCCCCCTCCTCAGCCCTGACTGGTGCTGATCCTCTGATGTAAGATTCTTCTGCATTTCTTGGGGCTCAAGGGACCCCTCAATTTTTTATTCAAGCTCAGCTGCACACTGAACTGGACTCCACTATGTTGTGTTGCATTCATGTGGGTTTTAGGGGATGAGAGTCTCTGTCACAGCCCAGTCAGCCCACTTCCTGAGCATCTTTACCATAGCCCTCTTTCACCCTAGGGATGCCACCAGGGTGCCACCAAGACTTGGACCATATCTGGCTCTAGAGCAGCTGCTGGGCAGAGAACGCTCCCCCGGGAGCAGCTTTCCTGGAGCCGGCTGAGAAGGTAGCAAAGCCTCCATGTCCCACTCCGGGTGCCCAGAAGACTCAGGGAGGACACAGTCGGAATTCAGGGCTCTGGAGCTCCAGAGAGCTGGGCAGCTGCGCCCTCAGGCTAGAGAGCGTATGAGGGACAGAAACACTCCCATTAGGTTTTTAAAACAGTCTTACTATCCTTGTTGTTTAGAGGTCTTAAAAATCTCCAAATGACATGATTAGGTACAGTGCAGTTTCCTTGGTTCAGAGTTGCTGGGAGGGACTTTGAATTTCTCTTATTAAAAAAAAAATCAGGAACTCACTTGGGCCCCCCTCCTGTTCCTTTCTCAGACAGGAGCTTTCTTTCCCCAAATAAATCTATTCTCATAAAAAATAAATAAAATTTAAAAATCAAGAATGTAAAGCCACTAAGTACAAGAAAAACTTCCTGATATATATATATATATATATATATATATATATATATATATATATTTGTTTCTTTTTTCTGTTTTGATACCAGGTCTCCCTATGAAGTTGGGACTCATAGTAATCCCCTTATCTCAGCCTCCCAAGCACTGGGATTACAGGCATGTGCCACCACACCTGGTTTCAGGGCTGGCACGATGTGCCTGGGGTTCCAGGGCCAAGAGCTGTACCAAGGATCGAACTTGGGACCATACGCTTGCTAGGCTGGTGCTTAGGCTGCCGAGCTCTCTCCCTAGTCCTCCCTGCCATTTCTTAACCATGTATTATAAAGATACTTTCTATTTATAGTAAGATGTCAGACTATGCATGTCACACCAAAATTCCCAGGGTAGTTTATGTTTTTAAAGGATCAAAGTAAACAAAAAAACTCACAAAGAAACATATTTAGAAAGAAAGCACATTATCTCAAACTTGTAAGGATAGTTTTAAACTTGGAGTCACTTTTGTGTTGGAATTTGCAGCACTGACAGTTTCCCACAACCCCGCTGTGTCTCTGTCACTGGCATGGCTGCCAGCTTGCTGAAGCGGGACTCCCAGCCCGTGGCCCAGGGCTACCTGCAGCTGGGCCCCCTGAGGCACTTGTGCAGCAGAGTCCTGGCACCAGCTCATGCCCTAGCAACTTACTATTTCCTGGCTTGAATCAGGCCAAACCGTGTAGATCTGAGACACTGTGGGTGCACAGCCATGGATTGCTACTAAGCTCTCTTAACCCTGCCAGGCATTCTTACCTGTCTGCCCACATCACAAATGTCTATTTGCTAGGAGGGGAAGCTGACACCTGTGAGGTTTGAAAAAGACTGTGTACTCCTAAATTACGTTCCTATATTAAGTCAGCAGGGTTTGTCACAGGGAGAAATCCTTGCTGTGTCAAGCAAACTAGCAAAGGCTCCACTACTAGGTCTTGTCCAGTGTCTGGAAGCTAAAAGGAGCCCCTGGGAAGATGACAGAAGCTGGGGGCTCAGCACCACGCTACAAACTACTGTAATGATAAGCAGGGTTCTAGTGACCCTGCCACCACTGTGCAGAGGCTGGCGCCCACACTGCTGCAAAAGCCAGCCCACGGAAACGACGGGAACCATGAGGCCCCACACCAGCGTTGCTGCCCTCTGGGCCATCTCCACCTGGCTCAGAAGTGAAGGTGTCCACAGACCTCTACCTCCTGGCCTCCAGATGTCACAGGCCACAGACCTCCACCCTGTAAGCCACCAGCACACTAAGGTTGGGACCCACATTCTATATACTTCGTAAAATTCCAATTCTCTGAGAAAGCCCTCACCATGACAGGGACCTGCAGCTGTGGAATCTGAGGTCTACAGGACCCTGTGTACTTGCTCCCAGTTGCATTTGCTTGGCAGATATTATGCTGTGAGAAGATGCTAATTATTTAATCTGTATCCAAAGAACTAGCTCTCTCTCCTGAAAGAGCTGATCATTAAAATGCAAATAGGTGTTTCCACTTGGCTGGTTCAGCCCAAGAGCAGCTGAGCTCCCAGAGGGGAAAAGAGAGCTCCCCACCCGCCCTGTGACCAGCCAGCCGCTCCTCCAGGCAGCAGCAGCTATTGATGCTGCTGGAGAAATTGCCAAACAAAAAACCCCGATTTCAGATTGCAAGCGCTGCAACCAGCCAGCTCACACTCAGACTAATTACTTAAATGATTTAAAATGCATGAATATTTATCATATGGCTTCTGGGACTCAAGGCACAGCTGAGACCCTAGTCCACCACCCCACCACCCCACTGGAGTAATTCCACAAGCTGCAGACCTGGGGCACTGGGGCAGTGGAGAGCACCAGCTGCAGCCAGAGCCCTGGGGCTCCTCCTGCAGTCTGGTTGGGAAGCAGTGAGGAGCAGGCCTGACCCATCCCCTCAACTCCTCCCACCTCTGTATGTGATGTAGGACTAACAGCCACCATCCTGTCCTGGAAGCCAAATCAACAGGCTGCAGAGCTCGGGAGGAGGGCCTGGCTAACTCGTTGTTGGGGCTGCTGTCTCACTCGGCTGACCCCTCCTGGCAGTTTTGGACCACCCTGGCAGATCTGAGCCCATCAGACTCCATTCTGCACCCAGGACACTTTGGATAGCAGTGCCCATGCTGCAGAGGTATGAGTGGGGTCCACAGCCCAGAGCCAGGCCTCATGGGGCCCAGCCCCGTGCAGGCAGCAGCAACAAGGAACACATAGCAGCAGGAGGGGACTGGCAGCTGCAGCCTGTCCACAGGATGGAGCTTAGAGACACTCGGACAAGAACACGGACCATGCATGCTCTGTGTCCTCTGGAGACTGCACGCAGCACTCTGTGCGCTTCCAACAGGGGCAAGCCCACGCCCAACCCAAGCACAGCAGACATGTTCAATGGGACACAGCAAGAAGCTGCAGCGACAGCAAGTGATGAACTCTTGAGTACCAGGGGCACCAGACAGGTCAAGGGTGCCAGGGACACCAGAGGAAGGCTGTTCCACGCATCTGGAGACAGCCTTCCAGGCCCTGACTGCAAGACACAGCTTTCTGTGGCTTTGGGAACACCACGGCCAGACTCCAACACCTTGAAGGCCAGCTGGGGCTCCTCGCGCTGTGTTGGTACCTTCTCACAGATTCAGCAGCACAGGAAGACCTCAGATGCCCAGCTCCACCAAGCTGAGGAAACTGGGCAGCACTCAGGGAGCCCTGGCCTCTGGGGTGAGCTGCACAGCAGCTCTGAGCTTCAGGCTGAGCGAGTCCACTCAGTCCTCAGCCCCTGGTTCTCGGGGCTGGCCCCTGGCCCCAATGCTGAGACGAGCTGATTCTCACCCACAGCTCACCTGTCTCCCAGCCCAAGGCTCCCTGGATTTTCAGCTAATCTGCAGCTTTCTGCTAAAAGCAGAGTACAGAATCCAAGCCCAGCGCACCCCCCTAAAGGAGCCAGCTATTCGCCATGCTGTCCTTGCTCTTCCTCAGCACACGGAGGAAAAGGCTGCATGAACTGGTTTTCATCTCTCTGGAGCAGCGCTGACAAATGTCCAGCCTGGGAACCCAATGTTTAAGTGCACTCAAGCAGCAGCACTCTGGCTCCAGCTGAACCCGGCCCACAGCCAGCTGTTCACTCCCACTGAGGCCAGTGAGGCCCCTGCCACCGGCCTGAGATCCAGTCATATGCACACTGTGGCCAGGAACCATCTCACCAGTCTCCCAGCACACGAGGTCACAGAACTTGCCAGAACAACTGAAGCCCGTAACTATGTCAACACCTACTATTTGGTAAAAACTGGCCAAAATCTGTAAATCTGAAACAAGCAAGGAAAATCCTGCAGTTTGGCTGCAGCACTGCTGCATTTTCCTTAGAGGCGAGCTCCTCACGCCTAGCGCTCCTGCGCTGCTGAGGAGCACCCCCTTCCGCAGACGCCGAGAAGAGGGCCATCAAGTCCACCCCGAGCCACCTTCGTGCCCCTCATGCATGCGCAGTGAAGAAGCAGGTACTCACCTTCCGGCTCCCCGCAGAGGGTGCACTGGGACTCTGGAACAGAAGAGAGGGAGACGTGTTAGCTCAGGAGCTCAGGCACAGGCCCTGAGCCAGCCCACCCAGCACGCCTGACAAGCGTGCAGCCACCATGCCTTGTTACAGTACTGGCCTCCCTGGCACATGCAGGAACTCGTCAACACCTTCACAGCCGTGCTCGGCTCACACAGCATTCCACCCTCAATTCCAGGGTTCAAATCTTTATGGCAGCCACAGCTGTTATAGCTCCTTCCAGGAATGTTATGGGGTTTTTGCCTAGTTGCCCCCCCAAAGCCTCATGCAGTCATGGGGCGGGGATTTCTAGAGTTTGAGACCAATTCATGATCCACTGGGATTATGTGTTTTAGTATTGCTGGGATTATGGGTGTGGTCTGAGGTGGATATCCCGAGGGAGAGAGCCTGAATGTAGTATAAGAGAGACAGAAAAATAGACTCTGGGTTGTGTGCTGTGGCCCTGGTTGGTTGGTTGCCTCTGTTGCAATGGTTTCTCCACCACGAGCTGCTGCTCTTTGCCCTGTGCCCCTCAGCCTTGGAGCCAGCCAAGTATGGACTGACACCTCCAGTAACTGTGAGCTAAATAAACCTTTCCTTCCTTCATTTTGGGTGTCAGGTATTTGTCCCAGTAATGACAGAAGAGTCACTGAGACAAGGATGAAATCTGAGACAGGTGTATTAATTGCCGTAAAACCCTAAAATCTGTAGTTAAGTTTGGCTGTACAGAACAGAAGAGACACTGCGGCCCTGGCGTCTTTAGCTCATCAGTCACCAGCAGAAACCTCCACAGGCACATTGGCACCTTGTGTGGCAGAATCCAGAATGCAGAGCAGGCAGTGGGCAGCTCCAGGGTGGCAGCTGCCCCAGCCTGGTGGACTCCAATCAGGGCAGTGGGTCCCCCACACAGGGCACGGATGCCTCCAGGGTGCACCCATACCTCTGAGGTTACCATACTTCAATTAAGGGGACAACAAGGTTGGCTGACCACTATGTGACCTGGAGTTTTACTGAACAGAAATGTGGACAGAGGCAACTGTGTGTCCTAGGGAGGATGGACATGGGACAGGCAGGGTGGGAGGGATTGAGTATGATGGGGCAGAAAGGCAGGGACACCAGGAGGACAGGAGGCAGCTGTGAGGAGCAAGAGGGGAAGAGTGTGTGAGGTCCTGGCGTTTGTGAGTGTGAACCCTGGATGTGAGGTTCCAGGGCCTGTCAGTGTGAACCCTGCATGTGCAATCTGAGATCCTGGGGTCTGAGAGTGGAAGCTCTGTATGTGAGATTCTGGGTTCTGAGAGTACAAGGACCCTCCTCTTCAAGGTCATGGGGTAAAGTTCTGTTGGAGGGACTCGGGGAAAGCACAGTGTCCTGTCACCAGTGTCACTGGAGCAAACCTGGTCCCAAGCAACTGAAACAAAGAAACCCTCTTCCCACAGATACAGGCTGAGCAGCCAGGGTCTCCCCAGAGGCCCAGAAGGTGTCAGCCCGCAGCCACGAGCTCCCCAAGCTGACATGGGTGCACAGCCAGGAGCCTCTGTGTGCCCCCAAGTACACTACAGAGCACACATCAGCGTGGCCCCCACACAGCATGGTACAGTGGGCATCAGGAGTGGTGTCAAGGTCCACAGCCACACAAACCCATCGGACAGAGAAATAGTGAGGGTGGCAGAAGCCCTTTAGAAGCCACGCAGAAGACACACTGCTTCACAGGGGAATGCTAGGCCCACAAGTCATCCAGAATCAGTGCTCAGAGGTGTGGGGGGCAGTGGATCCCCTGGGCTGCTTCAGTGTCTCAACACTTCACCCAATGGGGCTGCAGGGGCGATAGGTGCTGCAGGGGTGCTCTGACACAGAAGTTCCTAGTCTTGGCCCCAGACGAGTGTGTGAAGCTCAGGAGGACAGTGTGTGAAGCCACGCATATAGGACAGTCATCGTGGGCCTGAGCCCCACAACTCGGACACCGGACCTCCACGGACAGGACAGCCTGGCATGGACCCTGCTGGGAGATAGCCCCAGAGGCAGCCAGGACTGGGAGGTCTCTGCCCCAGCCACCGGGAAGTCAGCGCCATGCCGCTCCCAGGCTGTGAGCCCCTCAGCGTGCTCAGCGCTTCGTTGTGCTCTCCCAGAATCTGCTGTGGCCCCACCCCCAAGACACACTCAGACACACCCTCCAGTGCGTGCCGGTGTGCCCCGTGGTGCACAGCAGCCGGCTTCCTGGTGAGCTCACACTTGCGCGCCCACGCCGGCTCAGAGGCCCCAGGACAGCAGCTCAGCCCAGTGTCCCAGCACTTGCAGATGCAGGTCGTCACCCAGTGCTCCTCCAGAGGAATCGTTAACACAGCGAGGCCTTACCCTTTAGAAAATGCTTTCAACAAGCGTAGGGAGCTGCAACCCTGCACGCTGCAAGCCGAGGAAGCAGCTCACAAAGGCCAGCATGCTGGGAACGTTTGGCAGTGCTTTTCTGTATACAGGCACTGGCAGCCACTGGCAGCCACTGGCACAGCTGGGGAATTAATAAGGGATGTGGCCGGGTTCTGCAAAAGCACGCTTGGGGTGGGGAATGACATGGAGCAAAGAACTCCAGGGGTACCTGATGCTCTGTCCTGGGTCTCCCATGGGGAAACCAGGGTGGGCAGCATGAGGGCAGGCAGGGTGCATCATCCCCATCCAGCCAGCCATCCATCCATCTTCCATCCATTCATCCATCTATCCATCTTCCATCCATCCATCCATCCATCCATCCATC
>PVJA010023487.1:18325-33010 GCA_004027025.1 Myocastor coypus | reverse complement strand
GCTTTTGTGAATCCTGGGGGATGTGGTGGGTAGGTGGAGGTGGAGTTTTGGGATTGAGTAGTCCTGGTAGGCTCGTGTACCGGAACGGTTGCCAAACGGGCTATTTGATGGGTTCAGTGCTGGAGCTTGGGCTGGAGGGGTTCAAAAAAAAAAAAAAAAAAAGGGGGGGGGGCGGGGCGGGGAAAGGGAAGGCAGGCCAAGGATCCTGACCCAGCGGGCTCAGCTCCCATCGGTGCGGTTTGGGCTGGGCTGGAACAGGAAGTTAGTCGCGGGAACGCAGACGCGGGGCAGAGGGGCGCAGGGGCTTACCCGCGGTGGGTGCGCAGGCTCAGCTCCCAGCGGTGGGGTTTGGGCTGGGCTGGAACAGGAAGTTCAAAAAAGACATTTAAATACCTTAAAACCAGGCAAAGCACCTCACAGCTGTATCGCAGCTACTCAGGAGACTGAGACAGAGGATTTAGGGTTCAAGAGTAGTCTAAGCAACATAGTAAAACTCCTCATCTCAATGCAGTGCAATGCAATACAATATGAAGGGGCCAGGGAAATAGCTTAGTAGAATAAGCACTTGCCTGGCAAGCACAAGGTCCTGAGTTCAATCCCTGGTACAAAAAAAATAAAAATAAATAAATATATATATATATATATATATATATATATATATATATATATATACACACACACATATATATACACACACACACACACACACACAAAAGGAATTTAAAGCATCTACTCTGACCAGTATAAACAAATAGGCACATATTTTTATAAACTCTTTGTATATGTGTATGAAATTAATCAAAACTGAATACTTTAGTCATATTTTCTGTCCTTTGAAAGGGAGTATTTCAGTTTTTTATTGTGGTTTGCTTTTGTTTCCTGCTTAGAAACATATTGTAACTAGGTATGGTGGTGCATGTCTGTAATCTCCGTACTTGGGAGGCTGCGACAGGAAAGTTGCTCTGAGTTTGAGGCTAGCCTAAACTACAGAGGGAGACCCTATGTACAAACAAAGAAGTCTACTGTGCCATCTTTCCAGCTTGGGAAACAGTCAAGTAAATTGGCAATTTCACAGCTAAGCCTGGCTGTGAGCTTTGCCAAGGGTTGCAGAGAGGCTACACCCTGTGCTACCCAGGACTGGTACCACCGTGTCTTTCCTGACCCTCAAGCTATTGATAGCAGAGGGCAGCTGAGTCCCCTGCAGTCTAGCTAGGCCCACTTAGTTAGTGCTCTGGGAGAGATGGCAAACTCCACCCCGCAGCTCAGGTTCTGCACGGCCCTAGGTATGCACAGACACACAGATGCACACAGGCATGGACACACACACAGGCACAGGTGTACACACACAGGCACAGGTGTGTACACACACAGGCAGGGCCAGTCATGGGCACAGTCATGTGTGCACATTGTAGGATGGAGCTGGTTCCTTCCACCTGCTCAGCACTACACACAGGACTGTTTCCCGCCTTCACAGTGCGCTGGAGTCAAGATGCCGCATGGAGCCACCTGTGCACTTTGGAATGCCTCGGTTTGTCTTGTTCAAGCTTGTGTTCACAGAGACTTCGAAGACTAGAGAGGGGCAAAGCAAAGTTGCCTGCACCAGGGTAGCTATGACTGGTTTCCATATCTCAGCTGATTCTTGGCTCAGCATCTTCATAGACACATTTTATTTATTAAAAAATAGATTTCTGTGATAAAATTTTGGTACCTGCCTCTCTATTCAAGTGGTCCATTGCAACCAGCTTTCTGACCAGGCGTTATAGATATCCATAGTCTGTGGTGCGAATGTGTTGCAATTATAATCCCTGCTAAATGATTTAGGTTCATGATTACTTAGTAATCTGTAACTAGGTCCACACATCAGGTGTGACAGTGGTAAACAGGCATTGCCAATATTTCCCCTAAAATCTGTTAACCATAAAAAAGGTTTTCCTTCAAAAAATTTGAACTTCAAAATCATTTATTTGTTTTTCTTTTAAAAGAAAATGATTTCAACAAGAATCTTAGCCTGCCACATGCCTGCATTCCCCCTGCTGAGGAGGCTGAGGCAAGAGAATTGTGAGCTTGAGGCCAGCCTGGGGAATAGCACAAGGCCCTGTCTCAAAATCAGTAATAAAGCCAGGGTTTTTCTGTCTGTCTTCTCAGCCATGATTGAAAGCAACTCACCCCCTTCGTAGCAAAAATGGTTGAAGGCTATTCATATGAGGAGCCTTGAAAAGTTTGTTATTAAGTAAGGAAAGTGAAGGGCCAGTGAGATAGCTCAGCAGGCTAAGTGCCTGCTTAGGTAAGCACAGGGACCAGGGTTCAATCCCAGGAACCACATGCAGTGCCAGCCCATGCCGGGCACAAGGAGCTGGCCACCAAGACTGGATGTGATGGTGCACACCTGTAATCCTTGTGCTGGAGAGGCTGAAACAGGATCACTACAAGTCCAAGCTGCATAGTGAGACCCTATACATAATACATTTTTTAAAAAATTAAAGTTAATCTTCATTGTTTATTTGTTTCTACAGGCACCACGTGCAAAAAACACATGTGAAATGTGCCATGAGGTGTTCAAATCCAAAAACATACGTGTGCTAAAATGTGGGCACAAGTTTCACAAAGGGGTAAGGCTTTTCATTGCTCCCCTTATGTGGGGCCTGGTGTTCCCTGTGACTCACCCCTCCAAACTGGTGCTCCCTGTGGACAGGGAGGGTGGTACCAGCCAGGGCACAGCTCAGAGGTGGTCCTTCCTGCCATTGGCTGTACCAGTGACATTCGAAACAGTGTTAGCGCTTTGAAAAGTGACTGCTTAAATGACTGACTGCATAAGCAGAGAGCCCATTTGCCAATTTAGTGTAGCATAGAAGTTAGGTTACCATGTAAAGGTGGAGCCCTAAACCTCACTGGGTCCCTTGTGCCTGGCCCTGAGGGATTGCAGGATCCTGTGGGAACTGTCCGGCAGTTCTGGGTGCTGTGTGCTGCTGTGTGAGGGTGCATTAGATTGCACTGTCCCCAAGAGAGGCACATACAGAGTGCTCACTGGGAGGAACTGAGAAAGCTTATAGTTTTGTCTGCATGGTCACCGTGCTCCTGCGAGTAAGGTGTGCTACTCTGGGCCAGCAGCTTCCTGCACTGGACCTTGTGGCAGTGCATGATCTGATGGGCCATTTGAGAACCGAGGGCCACAGCCAGCAGAAAGGCAGGTTGAGAACAAGTGCTGGCCCACACCGCCAAGACAGGAAAAAAGGAAAAGGGCTGTGGGAGGAGGCAGGGCCACCTGGACCAGGTGAAAAGCCTTACGCAGTCATGGCCCCACTGCTGAAGGGGGATTAATTGCCCTGGGGTCTCATCACTACTGGCATGAGTGTCCCAGAGGATGGGCAGCACCAGGTCTTACCAGAGTTGACAGTGACATTCACTGTGTCTGCCAAAGAGTCAGGGCACTGGGTAACTGATTCCCAATATGGTCCTGCAGGCACTGACTGACTCTGTTTTCTCTTTTTCAGTGCTTTAAGCAGTGGCTAAAAGGGCATGGCACCTGCCCCACCTGCCACGGTGGTGCCCTCCTGCCAAAAGCACAGTGAATAGCCACAACTGTCTGCCTGGGTGGACACCTCGCCCTCATGGCACTGAGATGAGACCAGTGTCTTCTCGTCCTTAAAAGAGGACACTAAGACTGACATTGCGTGTCACAAGGCACCGAGTGGAAACCTAATACACTGCTGTTGAGTTATTTCCCCTCTGAGTAACCGCTTCATTGGTGGCCGCGTCGTGATGTGTATAGCGTGTCCCCTCACCCTTACACCGTCGGGCTGCTGCAGAGGGGGCCTGAGCCAGGAGGAGCTTCTCCCGGAAGGATCGTCAGTGCCTCAAAACTGGACATGGCAGCAAGAATTCTTGCCCTTGCTAAGTGCCCCATTTTCCCTTCTTGTGTATGAAAAGTCCTTCTAGTAGCTCTGTAAGCAAAATAACACTGGCCTTCACATTGTTTTACGTGATTCAGTATTCCTGAAAATATGCCTATATTTTCCCTCAGAGTCTGCATTTTTAAATGGACTTAAGGCAGAGTTTAATAATTTGTAGACAAAAAGATTCAATCTCTTCATGAAATCCTGTTTACTTTGTTTCATTTTATTTCCCCCATAGACCTTTAGTGTTCGTTTTTCATTAAACAAGTAATCTGAGTTTTGAAAATCAGTTGCAAAATACATTCTTAGTGTAGACCTAGCACAACTTTTTTCCCTCAAATAGAGGATGTCTTTTTTAAAAAAAAAAAAAACAACCGAGAATGTGTGTTCATCCTACCAGCTCCACTTGGAGTGCCCTTGCGGAGCACTCCGCTGTTCCAGTTGGCAGCGGTGGCCCCTGTGATCCAGGCAGCGAGAGCTGGGCCATCTGCACCCACAGTGCCGAGCACACGTAGACTGTGTAGCACCAGTCACCCATTTCCTTCCTGATCTCACCCTAAAAAGCGAAACTTGTGTAATACAGTCCCGAGGCGTGCGTGTTACAATCGTCCCGTGTTTGACCTTCGTGTAGAGTAATGCATGCCGTCCTGTACCGTGGCCCAAGAACAACACTGTGCCTGCTTTAGATGCTATTTAAAAGTTCAATGTCTTTTAATGACCTAAAGACAGTGCTAAATACAGAAATACATTCCATTTTTTTCTGAAATGGGAAGGGTCACAAGATGTTTTTTGCTGTGTTCTTTGCCCCACTGACAAAGTGTGTGAGCAGAGTAGGTCACCCTCCTCCACCTGTGTCGCCGTGAGCTGTGACGTCTTAGTGACTTGACCATAGACACTTCTTACTCTTAAAACACTCCCGCAGCAGCTCCTGAAGCATCGTCTGCGGATTTGCTGTGTGTGTACATCTCGTTGGGGCCAGTTGTAGCCCTGTGTGCCGTGTGCCCTGTGCTTACCTGCTGGCCTTGTGAACCTGCCTTACCTCTCAATAAAGAGCACCCAAAAGACTGGCGGCTGCTGTCTTGCTTGCATACTCTCCCTGGTAGATTGAGAACGCACTCTGCTGGAGAACTCAGCCTCTGTGCTGTGCCAGCGGATAGAAGTGGCTTCCCTCCAGAAGAAAGCCATGCCACCAAGGAGCCTTCAGCGGCTTGTGGGAATCCCATGTGACACTTGCCAAACCCAACTTCACAAGGCTGTCTTCTAAACTTGTGAATAGAACACTTACAGTCAGTACAGTTTACCCTTGGGTTAAATTCAGAGATTTTTTTTTTCCCTGTGCATACAGGGAAACACACTAAAGATAGTTAAAAATCTGTTGTTTATTCAAGGAGTCAAAGAGTTTTCAGTACTCAGTCTGGTAATATTTCGCTCACAATAGGTAAAACAAAGCAACAGCCAGATAGTAGATTATTTTCTCAGTTAAAGCGTGTAACCGACCTCAAGAGTAATAGATAATCCAATACAGGGCCGAAGGCATGTCACAGCAGTGCCAGAGCTGGCTCCACTTTTAAGGCGATCTCAGCAGTGAGCCCCACGCACAGCAAAAGTGAGCTGGTGCAGAAGCCATTTGCAGTGCGGTGACCTTGGGCTGTGAGGGGCACGGGGTCCCTTTTCTCCATGTGAGGTGCTGGGTGGTGAGCTGGGAAGGTGGGCAGGCTTGGGGCTGAGCACGACAACCCATGATGTCTCCAGGGGAGACATTAAAGGGGAAGCCTGCAGCAGGTGACTTGAGCATTGTGTGCTGGTCCTGTCTAGTTCCTTCTTTCCTCTTGGACATGGACAAAAAGATGTCTTTATTCATGCAGCCACTTTGCCTCTGTGCTTTGCAAGGCAGGTGGGTGAGGCCCCCACAGAAGCTACTTACTGGCCAGCATGTGCCATGTATGTGCTGTGTGTACAGTACAACTGAACGCCCAGTGCTAGGCCCAAGAAACTGGCTTGCAAAGGGATAGTAAGGGGGCACATAACCATCTCAAGCTGAGAAGAGCTCTGAAGAAGGCAAGATGTTATGTATTAAATAAATGCATGTTATGTAAATGTTATATACAACAGATATTGTTAAGCACTTAGCACATTAACCCTTGACAAAGGGGAGCTGGTCACTGTTGGGATTAAGGCCAGCAGAGTGCCCAGAGTTAGGTCCTGTAGGAGAGGACCTGTTTGTTAGATGCAGTAGCATTTCCTTGCCCAGCCTGGGCAGGAATGCAGGCATGTGGTGAAAAGAGCAAGAAAAATCAAGAGTACTCTGAGATCTCAGCAGTCACCTTGGGGGGTCCTTCAATTCTGTAAGGGAAGGGTGGCTGCCCTAGGGCTCCCTTCAGTGAGTGTCCAGCCAGAGCCCCTCCCTGGAGGATTTGTACAGGCCTTCAAGGGCTGGGCCTCGGAGGGAAGCACCTTGCTACTCCAGAGTCAGGAAACCTATTCTCATTCATCCCAACACAGCCTCCACTTCATTACTGCCTCTTCCTGTGTCCCTGTAAGAGGGAAAAAAGAAAAGAGCAAAAGTGGAGAAACAACACCAGTGAGCTATAAAATCCTAATAGTTATCTGTCAAGTCAAAGCAACCATCAGTCAGAAAAAGATTTTTAGCTACAACAGTAGTTCTGGGTATCCATGGGTGGCACCTTAATCTCTCATAGTGCAGACCAAACCAGGTGATCCTCTGCTCCCAGCCCTGCCTTTCCCAAGCTGGTCTCTGCTGGAGGAAGAAGAGGAAATGCTATGAAGCAGTGATGAGTTTGCAGAAGAAAACAGTACAGGGCCAGCAAGATTGTTCAGTGGTCTAAAATGCCTGCTTAGGCAAGCTTAGGCACCCATAGGGACTGTGGTTGGATCCTTGGCATCACATGCCGCGCCAGCCCACCCCCAGGGCAGGCTGAGCCGGCATATATATATATATATATGCCATTTAGAGGAGTGGGGGCCAGGGCTGGGTGACCCCTGAATGTGGGACAGTGGTCTTGTCACTCCTCCTGGGTGGCTCTTCCTGACAGGGGACACCTCATTGCAAAGGGTCTATAATGAAAGTCTTGGGAGATAGTGTGAGAAGTCTCATCCGCCCTTCCAGAAACAGTTTGTAGAGAGAGGAACTGGGCTATCTGTGCATGCCTGGCCAAGGTGCTACTTACTGCACACGGTCTAGGTTAGCTTCATCTTATTCATAGGGGGTCCTTCCCCACTGTGGCCCTGCCTGATGGGGTCCTAACCCCTATGACAGGATACACTACTGTCAGTTCCGAATGGATCTTAGTGCTAAACGTAAGAAGTAAAATAATCCAGCCTCTACAATAAAACAATTTTTCTACCCTTTGAAACAGTTTGTATGGGAAACAAAACGCACTAACTATAAAAATAAAAAGCTGACAGATTGGCCAAGTATGGTTGTGTATGCCCATAATCTCAGTACTCTGGGAAACCAAGGCAGGAAGATTCCAAGTTTGACTCCAGCCTGGGAAGTTGTGGCAACTTAGAAGGACCCTGTTTTTTTGTTTTTAAATTTTATATATATATATATATATATATATATATATATATATATATATATATATATATATATATATTGTTCATATATATATTTGTGGTGGTTGTTGTTAAAAGCTAAGGATATAGCTCAATGCATAGGCCTTTGATTCAATATTCAGTACAAGTAAAAGCTGGATTTCAGTGCACGTAGGGGCTCCTAAGAAGTTGTCATTGAGGGACTAGGGAGATAGCTCCGTGGTACAAGTGCCTGCCTGGCAAGTGCAAGGTCATGAGTTTGAACCCTGGTCCTGCAAAAAAAAAAAAAAAGTTGCCATTTAGAGTGAAGAAGCAAGTCATAGCATGGAAGGAATGTGTAATACACACTTTCAAAGTAAAAGATCACCAGCATGTTCAGAAGTAGGTGGCAATTTGCCCATCTGGGCAAGACAGCAAGACTTTGTCTCAAAATAAACACCATCTTGGAGTGAAGGTCCTACATGCCGTCCCCAGTGGAAGAGGTCTGTCAGTAGTGTCCCACCAACTCCTGTAAGTTCCTATACCCGCTGCAGCCAGGGCTGCTTGTAGTCCCCCATCCAGGAGGACAAGTCATCTCAGTGTTGCCTGGCACTGCCAGGAGACTATCCAGTTTGCCATCTGTGTTACACGCAAAGTGACAGGGCAGTGTTGGTTAGTGTTGGGTTACAGCAACTGTGAACCAGCACTTGAGCACTGCAGTAAAAATTTGAATAATGCAAACTTGAAAGTAATTCCTGCTGGGGCTGGCAGGAAGGCTCAGTGGTCTAAAGTGCCTGCTTAGGAAAGCTTAGGCGGCTGCAGGGACCGCAGTTCGATCCCCGGTACCACATACTGTGCCAGCCCTGCTCTCAGGGCAGGCTGAACCGGCCATAAAAATAAATAAACAAACAAAAGTTCTGAAACAAAAATAAATAAATAAATAAATAAATAAATAAATAAAAAAAATAAAAATAAATTCTAAAAAAAAAAAAAAAAGTAATTCCTGACCCCGATGCTTAGAGCCATTCCACTGTGTCATGGTTCCTGTGTTCACTGACATCACATGTGACGCTCAAACTCAGCCTGGTGAGAGAATTTACACCACCTCTCGGGCAGATGCTCTGCCAGGGCCTGGCCAGCCCAGAGCAGCTATGGGCTGGAGCTCCAGGGTAGGAGGAGCATCTGCCTCTGGGAGCCTCTGCCCACTCTCCTGTTTGCAATGACAGTGAGGTCTCATCCTTCTCCCAGGGCTTTGGCTGAAAGAGCTCCTTCCCACAGCCCCTCCTCCTGCCCTGGGCCCCTCCCCGCTGCCAGCACAAGGAAACTTGGGGTGTCCACCAAAAGCCACCAGGAGGATGATGACAAGCCAAGGTGACTCATCAGACCTCCTTTGGAATGGGTGGACTCTTTACTACCACAGGAAGCCTGCCAAACAGAACTGGTATGGGTTACCCAGGTTGGCAGCCTCCAACTTCAAAGAGAAACTGCTCTTTCCAATGCCTTTCTTTGAGACAGAGGTGTCATTGTGTCAGCAAATACCTTGAGGCTCAGCAAATAAATGCCATTCTGTTCTCTAAGGTTCTCTCCACTCGCACAAGGTCCGTGTAAAAGCATTTTGCCTCATTCTGTTTGACCTTTATTTCAGGCTCTATTTGGTGTGATAGAAAGGTCTTAATATAGATCTTCCTGCCACCAGTTCCAAGAAACCTGCCACCAGCTCAAGCTCCGTGTCGTGAAGTGCCACCACCCTGTCCCAGCAGCTGCACCAATAGCCCTGAAAAGCGCTGGGACAGATGGGCACCATGCCTAGACTTGGCTGCTGCCCAGTGCCCACAGGACTCTGGCACTCCCTGGGCCTCAGGGATTTTACTTCCAGATTCAGTACCAACCCAGCCTTTTGGAGGCTAGAGAAAATCAGGGGAGGAGGCCACAGCTCGGCCCTAGGGGATCTGTGCCACCTTTTGATCTGGTGGGTGGCAGAGGGTAGCATAGGTGGGTTCCCAGGGCACAGGCCCTGGCCTGGGGTGGGCGGTGTGCCAGGAGCAAGACCACACTTTCCAGGCCAGCAGCTCCTTAACCATGAGTTCTGCTGGTGGCCTCAGGTTCAAGGGACCAGGTTCAGGAACCTGGCAGGGGGCATCTCTGACCCAGGCTCACTGTATTATTTATTACACTGGTCCCTATGTACCTCTGCCTCCAGCCCATGCTCTCTAGTATCTGGATATTCTGGCCCACATTAAGCCAGATGGTCATCCCTGAACTCACTGTCACCTCACTCCCTGCCACCCACTTGGGCAGCAGTCTTGTCCCTATCCCTTGACACCTAGTCTCACACGTGCTCCTGCTGTCTGGGTAACCTCCACTCCCTGTTCCCGTAGGCTGGTAGACTTTGGGATCTGTGGAACCTCTTGGGGCATTGGCTTTTGCACTTATATAATGGAGATCACACCTGGAATAGTGGTGCACACCTGTGATCCACACACACACTCAAATGTGGCTAAGTCAGGAGGGTCACTGTGGGTGAGCTACAAACAGTTCAAGGACAGCCTGAACTACATAGTGAAACCCTATCTCAGCAGAACAGGAAAGAAAAAGTGAAAGAAAGAAAGAAAGAAAGAAAGAAAGAAAGAAAGAAAGAAAGAAAGAAAGAAAGACAGAAAGAAGAGAGGGAGAGAGGGAGGCACGGAGGGAGGGAGGTAGGGAGGGAGAGAAACAGAAGGAAAGAAAGAAGGAAGGGAAGGAAGGAAGAAGGAAGGAAGGAAGGACAATACCAGGAACTGCTCAGTGAACACTTGACACAACCCTAGGCTCCAGGAGAAGAGCTACGTGTACCAAGCTGCAGCAACTTCTGAACCTTGGGCTGACCCCAGTGAACTTCCTTGTCCCCCAGTTCTGGCTCTCATGGTCACCTGTCAGCACCCAGTGTCCTGGCCATGTCAGGCATTGCACCAAGCGTTCCCAGAGTGGGGTCCACACACTTCAGGACCCTTTGACATAGAAACAAATGGAGAAAATTTGGTCAGCTCCTCAGCTCATGTAACACGAAAAGTGCCCTGCTCCCTGCTCCCGGTGTTCATCTGCTTGCCACCACACCCTTTTAAGTGTCACCAGGCTGGTGGGTATGTGACAGTGTTTCAGGAGGGTTTGAGCTGACATTTGCTTAGAACTACACTCTCAGCATTTCTTCTCAAAGATGATCCATAGATCATCTTTGTTGAAATGCCTGCTTAAATTGTTGCTGCATCTTAACAGGTTCTTATAATTGGGTCATGATAGTATTTATACATTCTAGACACAAGCCATTTGTTGGATATATGTTTTGCAATTATTCTTCAAGTCTGTGGCATGAATTTTCATTTTCTTAACAGTGTGTGTAAAAAACCCTAGTATAGGTAATAGTTTTTAAATTATTTAATTGATACATAATTGTGCATATTTATAGAACGTGACACATGCTCACATTGTATAATGATCACACAGGGTAGTTAATATATCCAGTGCTTCAAGCATTTATCATCTCTTTATCTTGGAAACCTTCAAAATCCTCTTTCAGCTTTTTTCAAGTATTCCAAAATTCACTATTAACTAAAGTTGCCCTACTGAGCTACGTGGAACACCAAGCTTTAATTCTCCTACTAACTACATGCCTGTAATTGTTAACCAGCCCTTCTCTATGGTCTTTCAAAGTTTTGAAGAAATCAGTCCTTTTAACTTTTGAAGACAAGATTCTTTTATCTTTCTTTGTTGCTACTGCGGTTTTTTTGTTCGTGATGGTGCTGGTGATCACACCCAGACCCTTGGACATGACAGGCAAGGCCTCTGCCGCTGAGCTATACCCTCAGCCCATGTTTACAACTTTGAAAAAGTTTAATGTATTCATTTTCCTTTTTCATACTTTGTGTTTCCTTTAAAGAAATCAGCTGAGCTGAGCTGGATATGGAGCCTCCACCTGTAATCTCAACTACACGGGAAGGTAAGGCAGTAGGATCGCAAGTTTGAGGCCAGCCTGGACAATTTAGTGGGACTGTGTCTCAGAATTTAAATGTAAAATAAAAGGACTAGGGATGTAATTCAGTAGTTCAGTATGTAGTGCTTGCTGAGCATGCATGAGGTTCTGGGTTCCAACCTCAGTAACACATGAGAGAGTGAGAGAGACAGAGACATAGAGAGACAGAGAGAGACAGAGAAATAGAGACAGAGACAGAGACACAGAGATCTGCAAAGCCACCTAAGGTCAGTAAGACTTTCTCCTCAAAGTTTTATAGTTTTTGCTCTTACATTATGTCTAGTTCATCTTCCTTTTACATGTGGCTATTATTATTATTATTATTATTATTATTATTATTATTATTACTGAGACAGGGTCTTGCTATGCAGTTTGGACTGGCCTTGTACTCACTTTTGTAGGCCCCAGGCTGGTCTGAAACTCACAGCAATCCTCCTGTGTCACCCTTCAGAGTACTGGGATTACCAGCATGCACCCAGGTTTTTGTTTTTGTTTGACTAATTGTTCAACATCACTTTTATTTAACATTGCTTTTAAAGATTCTCATTATGGCTTATAGCTAGATATCCCTGCTCATAGGTGGGGCTTTTGGAAGACAACTGGGTTATGGAGCTTATCATTGACTTGCTATTAGGCTGGAGGGCCATGTTGGAGGACACAAGGCTGGGGGCATGGCCTGGAAGGGCTCCTCCCCTTCCTAGCTCCTCCCTCTGACTCTGCTTCCTGGCCGCCATGGTGTGAGCAGCTCTCCTCCATCATGTCCTTGTGCCAAGCCCTCCTGCCTTGGAGCCAGCCAACTGCAGTCTGAATGTGCTATAAAGCCTAAGCCAAGGGCCAGGGATGTAGCTCAGCAGCACAGCACCTGCCTAGCAAGCATGTCTTGAATTATATTCCTAGTACCCCAAAAATAAAAATTAGAAAAAAATAACCTGAGCCAAATTAAAACTCCTCTCTTCTTACCTGCAGGTGTCGAGTATTTTGCCCCAGAGATGAGGAAAGGAGACTGAGACTTTCATTGTTCCTCCATTTGTCTGTTGGCCCAATTGGGCCTACCGTGGGCACTTGACTTATAAGCTCAATGTGCTCACAGAGGCTGGCTGTAGCTCAACGTGGCTGTAAATCAATCCTGCTTTTCTCATAAGAAATAATGGAAATAGTCATAATGCCTTCAAAATCTCCCAAAGCACTTCTTAACTAACCTTTTCATAATAAAAAAGGCTGTATGATTTGTGTAGTTCACCAGAAACACTAGTAACTTTCCTAGCATGTCCACCAAAAAGTTACAAGATGTGCCTAACTTACCAGAAGCAAGTTTCACACTGTGCTCATCATTCAAGTGGACATCTTTGGCTTGCAGAAAGGAAGGGCGATGTGGAAGGTGATTACTGTTTGGAAGGAGAGTCCCCTTCCATGAGAACACCAGGAATCTGCTCTCGGGTATCCTTTGTGTCCATGGGAGAATCTGTGGCCAACTAGGACCTGCTTCTGTCTCACTAGGTTTCAACCTTTTCAGACTAGCAACTGGTCTAAGGTTGTCTGTTTCTGTAGCACTGTTGTTTTCAATTGTGGTTGCTCCCTTTACCTTTCCTCCCTTCCTTCTAGTCTATCATTTATTGGGGGGGCATTTGGATAACAGTTCTCATAAGCACTGACCAAAATAACACCCATAAACACATACATTTGGGCCCAGAGTGATGCTTATGGACACTAACTGGCATCACAAGCAACCAGTGTTTGGGTTATTAAGATATTAGTCATAAATTAAACCTAAAATTCTGGTTATAACCCAAGTTGTTTGTGTGTGAACACAGTTGTAATTGAGGGTCCATTATATATCTGTAGAACTGTTTATAGAATCTATTTTGTTCTTTTGACAATATTGCACTCTCTTGATTAGCTTACAATGGGCCTTAAAATTTTATGCTTTAAATCATCCCATTTGTTCTTTTGTTTTTCAAATATACTTGTGGTTGAGTTTATTTCCTTACGAATTTTATCAAGTTTTCAATTTTTAAGCAAAAAACGCCTACCTGGATTTTGATAAGGACTGTACTAGATCAATAGACCAATAGGGGAAATTTGATATATTAACATTATTAGTTCAGGGCTGGGGAGATAGCTCAGTAGAATAAGTGCATGCCTGGTAAGTGCAAGGGCCTGAGTTCAATCCCTGGTTCCACTAAAACAACATTGTTAGTTCATCTACTATTGCTTCTCAGCCTTTTGGCTATGATCAGGTATGGTTCATCTATTGCTTGAACATAATATAACCCCATTAATTTCACTTAGGAATATTTTGTAGTTCTCAGTCCACAGATCATACATACTATTTGCTTTTTCTCATCTTCGTCTTCCTTCCAGTACCTTTTAAAAAATATTTATTTATTTATTTATTTATTTATTTATTTATTTATTTTATTGGTGTGGTACTGGAGGATCAAACCCCAGGGTCTTCACACTAAGCTACCTCTTCAGCTGTTTTATTCACTTTCTTGTCACTAAACAAAATACTCAACATTCACAACTTAAAGTAAAAGAGGATTATTTTGGCTCATGGTCAACAAACTCCAAGGCAGGAAGGGTGAGGTGAAAGGGTCGGCTAGAGGAAAGTTGCTCATGTCATGGTGGCCAGGAAGTAGAGGAAAAAGGACTAGGGAGAGAGACCCTTTCACATCAGCCCCAGGGACCAGTCCCACCTGCTAACAGCACATTTAACTTTAGACATGATCTAACCACCTTCTAAAAGTCCCACCTCTGAATACAGAGCCTTTTGAGACACATTCCAAGTACAAATCATAATGTTCAGTACTGACCCCCAAAAGACTCATGCCCATCTCATTACACAAAATTTTTAGTCCATCTCTAAGACTTACTAATCATCAAAGTTTTAATAGTTCCAACACTGCTGAAAAGCCCAATTCAAAGTCCCTCCTGATACTAAATTCTTTGCTATGACTCCCTGTAATAATAAAAGAGAAACTTAAATGCTGCTGCCATAGAAAGCACAGAGTGGGCCGGGTGTGGTGGCTCACGCCTGTAATCCCAGCACTCGGGAGGCTGAGGCAGGAGGATCAGTGAGAGTTCGAGACCAGCCTGGGCTACAAAAGTGAGCTCAAGGCCAGCCTCAACTGCATAGCGAGACCCTGTCTCAAAAAGACAAAAAAAAAAAAGAAAGCACAGAGTAAACCTGTCCATTCTTTTTTTTCTTTTTTTCTTTCTTTCTTTTTTTTTTTTTTTTTTTTTTTTTTT
>PVJA010023487.1:0-18225 GCA_004027025.1 Myocastor coypus | reverse complement strand
CTTTTGTAGCCCAGTCTGGTCTCGAACTCGCAACGATCCTCCTGCCTCAGCCTCCCAAGTGCTGGGATTACAGGCATGAGCCACCACACCCGGCTTATAACCTTTCCATTCTAAGAGTGAGACCTAAGTGAAAAGAAAGGAATGGGACAAAACCATGATCAAAATCCAGCTGGCAACATACTGTTGCCGGGCGTGGTGGCACATGCCTGTAATCCCAGCACTTGGGAGGCTGAGACAGGAGGATTGGTGCAAGTTCAAGACCAGCCTGGGCTACAAAAGTGAGCTCAAGGCCAGTCTGAACTGCATAGCAAGACCCTGTCTCAAAAAAAAGACAAAAAAAAAAAAAAATACAATACTGTAGCTCCATGTCCAGCAATTGATGAAAAGTTGTGCCCAGTTCCCATGGGATTCTGGGTTACAGCCTCATGGCCTTGTTCTTGGGATAGCTTCACTCACAGCCTGTGGCTTTCATCAGTAGCACTGTTCCATATTCCTGGAGTCTCCAACTTCCTGAGGTCTCCACTGCATTTTCAGCTTTACTCTCACTGCTTTGTGCAGTGCCTGGTCTCCCAAGCCTTCTTCTGAGACATGAATGGAAGCTTCTACGTGTCACTACAATTGATATTATGTATATCCATAAAACTAACACGAGGTAGATTATGGCAACCAAGGTCTGCCACTGCTTCAAGCTGAAGCCCAGCTCCCTTAGACCATGACTGAAGACGTTTCTTTTTTTTTTTTTTTTTTTTAATTTAATTTATTTTATTTTATTTATTTTATTTTTTTTTTCTTGTTTCAGAACCTTTGTTTGTTTATTCACTCATTTTTATGGTCGGCTCAGCCCGCCCCGAGGGCAGGGCTGGCGCAGCATGTGGTGCCAGGGATCGAACCGCGGTCCCTGAAGCCACCCAAGCTTTCCCAAGCAGGCACTTTAGACCACTGAGCCATCCCACCGGGCCTCTGAAGAGGTTTCTGAATTTCTGAAAGGCCAAGCATGGTGAAATGAATCCTAGGAAACAAATTCCCTAAGAGATCCCTCTCCAGAGGTCCAGAGACCCTTTCCTCAGATGCAAGCTTTATAGTTCTTCCTATAAGCCTGTGAAGAGTGGGCTCTTGCTAATTTCCGAGATGCCTTCAACTTGGTTTTGTTTTTATTGTCTATATGGAAATATGTATTTCACTCTTTTTTAATACCAATTTTTGCACAACAGAACTCTTTTTTGTACTAACTCTGCAAGTATTTCCTTCTTGATAAAACTGCAAATGTTTCAAATTATTTAGTTCTGCTATTTGTTCCTGATTTTCACTAAAAATCTGACTAATGTCCACTGGCACATCGTGAACACTGGTCTGCCTTGAAATGTCCTCCACCAGGTTAATTCATCCACTACTCTTAAGCTCAGTCTCCTGCAAAAGCACAGAGCATAGGCAAAACGAATACAAATTTTCTGCCTGCATATAAGATATGTGGCTTCTAGTGCAATTGTCAATGAAGCTTTTGTTCCCAACTGAACTCTCCCAAGCCTGGCCTTTACTGTCTGCATTTCCTTCAGCATTCTGATCTTCTGTCCTCTAAACAGAATCTTCCACCGAGCAAGGTTTACATCACTCTTGGTTTCCTCCTGCCAGCTCTCCAAACCTTTCTAAACTCTGATGAACCACTTCCAAGGGCTCCTAATCCACATGCTCAGGTTTGTTCCTAATGATGACTCCACTTCTGTATTACTAAAATCTGTCTTACTCATTTTATCCTCACTAACACATAATCCTGACACCTGCAACTTAAAGGAAGAAAGGTATATTTTGGATCATGGCTTTAAGAAAATTTAGTCCATGCAAGGTAGGAAGTAAGGTCGAAGAGTCCGGCAGAAGAAAGGCCATATGTAGTGGCAGCTTGGAAATAAGGAGAAAAACGAGAACACAAGGATGGAGAGACATCCTTCAACCTGCAGTGACCACCTCTTCCAACTAAACACCACTTCTTAATCATACATTCAGCTTCGAACATGATCTAATCACCTTACAGAAGCCCCATCTCTGAAAACATAAACTTTTTTTTTTTTTTTTTTTTTTTGAGACATTGTCACTATGCAGTTCAGGCCACCCTTGATCTCACTATGTAGTCTAGACTGACCTCAAACTCACAGATATCCCCGTGCCTCAGCTTCCAGAGTGCTAGGATTACAGGTATACATGAGCTCATGCCCAGTAACGAGCATTTGGGGAAACATTCTAGATCCAAATAGTAACACCACCCCTTCTTTTATTTATTTATTTTTAATTTCAAGATGTAGTCTCACTAAATCACCAAGTTTTTCAGGCTGGTCCCCAATCTTTAATATTCTTGCCTCAACCTCCCATAATGATGGGATTCTAGACATTCACCACTGCAACTCCACTAGATTTTACAGTCCTTTGGCTAAACGTATTTCTAAGTATCTTCCAATGTTTTTTTTTTTGTGTGTTTTTTTTTTTTTTTTTTTTTTTTTTTTTTTTTTTTTTTTTTTTTTTTTTTTTTTTTTTTTTTTTTTTTTTTTTTTTTTTTTTTTTGTGGGACCAGGGTTCGAACTCACGACCTCGCACTTGCCCAGCAGGCACTTGTGCCTCGGAACTATCTCCCCAGCCCCTATCTTCCAATGTTGATAGGGAGTAATATTTTGATTTCACTTGATGTTCTTTCAGGTCCTCCTTTCCAAGATGACAAAAATTAGAAAGAACAATGGTTGTGCCAAAAAAAAAAAAATCAGGGCCACAGTGATGTGCAGACTATTCACTGCATGAACTGTGTCCAGTGCACACCCAAGGATGAGGCCATTAAGAAATTTGTCATTTGGAACATAGCCAAAGCCACTGTCATCAGGGACATTTCTGAAGTGAGTGTCTTTGACTGTTAGGTGCTTCCCAAACTCTATGTGAAGTTGCATTACTGTATGAGTTGTGTCATCCATAGCAAAGTGGTCAGGAATCAATCTTCTGAGGCCAGCAAGGGCTGAACACCTCCACCCCAATGTAGGCCTGCCGGTGCTGCCCCACACCCTCCAGCAAAGCCCGTGTAAGGGGAGCTGGGTCTTAATGGACTAAAGAAAACTGTCTCTTGAGAAAGAAATGATAAACTGGCTTGTTATACTTTTAAAAATTAATTTCAGTTGCTAACATATAGAAAGAGTGGGTTATATATATTTTCTTTATCTTGTCACATATTAGTTCTAATAGCTTTTCTACGCTGTGGTAGACTTTTCTACATTGAGTATTTTAATCCACCCTTTGTAACCTGGATGGCTTCTATTGTGCAATAGGTGAAGTTGAAGCCAAGTGCTGAAAGAAGGAAGCCACGCAGTATTGTCCATCTTACACAGAAGCACTCAGCTTTTTTATCACTAAGATAACACGGATGATTGGGTTTCTTTTTTTAAAGAAAAATGCATTTACTAATGTGATTACAATATATGTTTGTTGTGTATAAATTTTTAAATGTATTTTAGTACAGGAACTACGGGTCTCACTACACATATCAAAATCATAGTGACCTTCCAGTTTTCAGCCTCCCAAGCGCTGGGATTACAGGCTGCACCACCACACCCAATCTCAGGCTCATCTCAGCATGCCCTGGGGTGGGGCCGGCATGGGACACCAGAAATCGAACCCCAGTCCCTGTACCTGCCTAAACAGCCACTTTAGTCTTCTGAGCTATTTGGCTGGCCCTTGTAGTGTATAAATTATATGCTGGCCACTTTCAGTCCCTTTACTACCCTCCTAAGCTCTCCTCCCAGACTCCCTTTCGCATCTCTAAAACAGCTGGGGGTTTTGTTTACTTGATTCCTTCTCTTTTTTTTAAATTTTTTTAAAATTTATTTATTTATTTATTTATTTATTTATTTATTTATTTATTTATTTATTTATCTTGTTTCAGAACTTTTGTTTGTAGGGCCGGCGGTATAGCTCAGCTGATTTAGCGCTTGCTTAGAGGAAGCGCAGGGACCAGGGTTCAGTTCCTGGCCCCTCGTGCCGCACAGGCCCCGCTCTAGAGCGCGCTGAGCCGGTGATACCAGGGGTGGTGGCACGCATCTGTAATCCCAGCCCTTGGGAGGTACAAACAGGAGGATCACTATGACTCAGTAGTGAGACCCTAAAAAAGAAAAGATGGAAATGGACATGAAAAAAACCAAAAACTTTTGTTTGTATATTTATTTACTTTTATGGCCAGCTCAGCCTGCCCTAAGGGCAGGGCAGGCACAGCATGGGGTGCCAGGGATAGAACCGCGGTCCCTGCAGCCGCCTGCAGGCGCTTTAGACCACTGAACCATCCTGCCGGGCCCCTTGTTTACTTGATTTCTGTTGGCTCTACTTGATCTTACATTTTTATGTATTTATACTTTAGAGAAACCTTGAGTTATTTTACTTTCTGTCTGACTTATTTCACTTAAAATTATGGCCTCAAGTTTGATCCATTTTCCTGTAAGTGATGTGATTTCATTCTTCTTTATGGCTCTGTAATATTACCTCATGTATATAGACCACATTTTTATCCATTTATCTGTTGATGGGCCTTTAGGCTGTTTCAAGAGCTTAGCTCTTGTCAGTCAAGTGACCATAAACATGGGTATGCATGTATCACTATTGTCTAGTGTATGATGTCTCTGATTTTTTAAAATATCCCCAGGGGATAGCTGCATTAAGTGAAATTTCTATTTTTATTTTGCTCAGATTCCCCAGAGTGATTTCTGTACAATTTACATGCCCTCTGACAAGCTGGTCTCCCCTTTAACACAATAGTCCAAGACTTCTTCACTTTCTGTGCTCCTAGGACAGCCACTTGGACTAGGGTAAGATTTATATTTCCCCCTGGCAAAAGGAGGTGAACATTTTCATGAATTTACTGCCTGTTTTTACTTCTTTTAAAAGTGCCTATTGACTTTATTTACACTTTTTCTTTGTTTTACTGGATCATTATATTTTATCAGTTTCAAAGTTGTGTCTTTGGATGTAGGCCTTTGACTCATTTTGGTCTGATTTTTAGGGCAAAGGTAGGGATGTGTATATTGTTTCAATTTTTCACATATGGATAACAGGTTTCCCTAGATGTGTATATTGTTTCAATTTTTCACATATGGATAACAGGTTTCCCTAGCACTGTTTGTTAAAGAGGATGTCTTTCCAGCATATTTTTTCAGGCTTTCCGTCAAAAAACAAATGGATGAAATCTCATGGGATTAGTACTGTCTTCTATTCAATTCCACTGCTATACCTGCCTGTTTTTGTACCAGTGCAATGCTGTTTTTGTTACTATAACTTTGTAGTATAACTTGAAATCTATAATTATGCTGCTTCCTGTTTTATTCCATTGGCTCAGGACTGCTTTGGCTATTGTAAGGTGCTTCTGGCAGGCTTAAAAATCTGCACACAATGCCAGGCATGGTGTTCTATGCCTGTAATCCTGTCACTCAGGAGGCTGAGGCAGGAGGACTGCAGTGAGTTTGAGGCCAGCCTGGGCTACACAAGTGAGTTTAAGGCTAGCCTCCATTACATAGTGAGTAGTCTCAAAAGCACAAACATACACAAAAAATATTTAACACATATACATCAATAACATTCCTATATACTAATAACAAACCCCCTGAGAAGGATATTAAGAAAACTATCTGCAACCTAAATGCCCATGAACTAGTGAACAGACAAAGAATATTTTTCAAATAATGGAGTACTACTTAGCCAGAACTCTGGAGAAGGAAGTAAAGAACAAAATGTTAGAACATGGAAAAACACTCCCTGACTGTGAATAGCCAGAATATTACTAAAAAATAATCTATAGACTTAATGTAATCCCTATTAAAATACCAATGACATTCTTCATGGAATTAGCAAGAAATTCTAAAATTTAGCTAACTATTTCATTGATTGATTGATTGATTGGACATAGGGTGCAACTTGGCCTAGTAGTGATTCTTCTGTCTTAGTTTTCCCAGCCCTGAGATTACAAGCATTGACCGCCATGCCCAGTTTCAGGAATCAAACGCAGGCCTTACACTTGCCAGGCAGGTGCTTAGACAGCTGAGCCATCTCCTCAGCTCAACTATTGTTTTTTTTGTAGGTTTTCTTTATCAGGCTAAAGTTCTTTCACAGCCCTTCTTTGTGGAAAGTTTTGTTTACTCTTAGCTTTTGCTGGTGCTAGGGATTGGACGTGGGCTCTGTGCCTGTTAGGCAAGCCTGCTGCCACTGATCTATGTCCCCAGCCCATGCTAAAACTTTCTATCAGAAGTCCAGATTGGAATTTTCAAATTTTTTTCTATTCACACATAGTGGTTGTCATAGTTTTAGAGTTTTGTTTTTTTTTTTTAAGAATTTAAAATTTTTATTTTATTTTATTTTTTTCTTGTTTCAGAACTTTCGTTTGTTTGTTTATTTTTGTGGCTGGCTCAGCCTGCCCTGAGGGCAGGGCTGGCACAGCATGTGGTGCTGGGGATCAAACTGCAGTCCCTACAGCCGCCTAAGCTTTCCTAAGCAGGCACTTTAGATCACTGAGCCATCCTGCCTGGCCCTAGTTTTAGAGTTTTGCAAGGGAAACAATACAAACAGGACATATATTTTATAAGGTTATTTAAAATAATCACCCAAAGAATCATACACAGAAAAAGAGTTCTGGAAGTCTATCCACACACTAAAGACAAAGAATCCAGCTGAAAGCCTAGATTCCACAGTCATGTCCTGTAGGAGTCCAGCTGGAAGACCTGGATCCCATAGCAATACTTCCCACAAGTCCAACTAGTGGCCTAGAGCCCATGACAATGTCTTATGCTGGGCCAGTCTACAGATCTGTGCTGGGAAGGTCCAAAGGTCAAAGGTCAGTGGTGGAAGCTAGAAAGTCTATGCCAATTGGGTGAAGGATCTGTGAGAGCAAGCTGAGGGTTCTGAACTGGAACCAGGAAGGAATGCTCCAGGTAAAAACCAGAGCTTCCTCCAAAATACCACAGCAGTCCTCAGCAACAGTGAGCTTCCCAGCCCCTCTAGCAATAAGGAAGGCTAAGTTCCCACCAGGAAAGCCACTGTGACAAGCTTCTCCAGGAAACTGAACTGTGCACCATCTTCTCTGGAGCCAGGAAGAGATGCTCAGGATGAGGACTAGAGCTCCCCAAATTGAAGGCCATTCTCAGTGACAATGAGGCCCTGAGCTCCTACTCCAATGAGAACAACCAAGTTCAATGGGAAAGCCGGTGTGAAAAGGTCCTCCAGCAGAATTGCTCCAGAGAACCAGCAGCTCCATACAGCTCCAACAGCTCCCTAATTGTTTCCAACAGCTTCCCTAACAGCATCATAACAGATTCTTGAGTTCTGCCTTTTAGGCTGCTGGCAGCAGTCCTCAGGTGGACCTCTCACAGTCAGTACCACGGTGGTTCAATTCAGTTGGGTGTTGCAAATTGACTACCTGTTGTCAATCCACTACAGTGGGTCAGTCTATAGTTCCAGAGCTCTGAGATGCTGAGACAGAAAGATCATGAGTTTGAACACAGCCTGAGCAATTTAGCAAGACTTTATAAAAATAAAAAAATTAAAAAAAAAAAAAGGAAAAGAAGGAAGGAAGGATCAATTTGGGTAACTGCATAGTTTTTATGCAATCTGTTTATGCTAAATTACATAAGTACTGTTAACCCACAGGTACTTTCCGAAGATAGTATAATGGTTCCTTCATTCACAACTTAATTTGTTCCACAGTTCTGTGGAAAATGGCTGCCTTTGTGTTCATTTAAGAAAGATGACTTTGGTTGTGTTCATCACCCCATGTGGCATTTGCCATTTGAAACAAAATTTTGCTGAACACTTCTCTTTGTGAACTTAACTGTTCATGAACAGGAGTAGTTATGAACTGAGGTATTACTGTACTCCATTTACCCATTTAAAATAATGTTGAATCCAAGTTTCTAGTCTATATTAATATTTTTGTTGGAAAAATGTAATTGTGTGCACCCAAGTGGAACACTCAAATCAAACTAATATATCTATTACTCTCATATTTCCTGTGGTGAAATATTTGAAATTTATGCTGTTAAGTCTCTTGAAATATGCAGTACATTATTACTGATTATAGTCACCCCATTGTGCAATGGCTTTTCTGGTGTGGTTCTGGGAACTGAACCCAAGGCCTCATGGTGCCAGGCAAACACTCTCTGAACCTCATCCCCAAATGGACTGATAGAAGTGA
The DNA here is from genome assembly GCA_004027025.1 of Myocastor coypus. Lineage (NCBI taxonomy): Eukaryota > Metazoa > Chordata > Mammalia > Rodentia > Myocastoridae > Myocastor > Myocastor coypus. The sequence goes on along the minus strand of PVJA010023487.1, from coordinate 10,031 downwards.
AGCACTTCTCTCCCTGCAAGACTTTGTACCCTTTGGCCAGCACTGCCCCCTCCCTCTCTCCATCCCACCCCTGCCCCTCTTCCTTCTGCCTCAGTGAGTTCCACATGTGAGACCATGAAGGCTATGCGGGGCTTATTTTAGCACAGTGTCCTCTGGGTGCATTTCTGTTACCATAAAGGACAGATGGCCTTTTTTGAGGCTGAATAATATTTCTCTCTTTTTTGAAGAGAGAAATGCTGAATAGCATTTCATTGGATTCCAAATATTTTTAATGTGTTTACCCACTGACAAAAGTCAGGTTAGTTCTATTATCTCGCTGTTATATACATGGAACAACACCACAGTAGAAATGGAATCACTATGTCCTACAAACATGTAGTAATAAATAAATAAATGATCTGGATAAAAAGTGCTGCAATGACCGGGGAGTACAGACAGCTCTTCACACAGCGATTTCCATCCCCTTGGATAGATGCCTCCAACTGGGACCGTAGTAGCATGATAGTTCTAGCACTAGACTTCTGACCAACCCTGATACTCTTTTTCCATAATGGCTATGCTAAAATGCCCACAGGCCATGGGCAGGCACACTCTTTTCTTGACATCTCTGCTGGCACTATATAGATATATATGTCATTCTAACATGTGTGAGGTAATATCATCTCTCTGTGACTTTAATTTACATATCCTTAATGATTACTGATTAGTGATGTTCAATATTCTTTCAAGAAACATAAGCCATTTGTACAATGCCCACTTTTAAAATATGGTTCTTTGTTTCCTTGTTTTTTTTGAGGGATTAGTTTCTAATATATCTTAGAAATTAAAGCCCTTGTAGATGCTTGGTTATAAATATTTTCTGTCACTCTGTGAGCTGTCCGTTCACTCTTCTACTTCTTTCTAATACTCTAAGTTTTAAAAGGATGTTCTAGTCCTTGGGAGACACCCCCAGCCCTGCACCCTGAGTGGCCTGAAGCCACAGGAAGAGCCCTAAGCCATGGCAGTGGCTCTGGAGGAAGAGAATTAAAAAGGAAAACAGATCCTTTCTGCACCTGAGGCTATAATTGCCATTGGATGCTCACGTTTCTGGAAGAACTTTGAATGCCCAGGGACTTTCAAATCCTGCTGCTCATAATCTTCAGTCCTCTTCTGACCACTTCAGCACTGGGATTTGCAGGTAGAAGTTAGTTTACTGATAAGATGTGACTGCCATCTGCCTACCTCAGGGACCTGGATGCACTGGAGCACATGTACCCAGGAGTGCGTGTATCTATCCGATACCACTCCCGAGTAGGGCTCCATTCTGGGGTGAAATGTTGACAACGTGAGGACTGACTTTCTAATGTAAAAAATTGCTAAACAGGGCAAGGTACTGGCTTTATGGTTTGCTCATGAAAGCCAAGTTTGTGATGTACATGGGAGGCTCACAGCACAACTTTACTCATGGGATGTGCTCAGTAAATCTCATTTGAACTTCCATCACCATAAAATATTCCTGACATCTCTTCCATTACTTCTGTTATTCCATGCAATAGACTCTCTCATTGCTTGGGGAAAAAAAAAGATTGTTCTACATCCATCAAGAATATTGATCTATATTATCTTTACTTGTTTTTTCTTCATTTGTTTGTTTAAATGTAGGTGAGTGGGGAGTGACTGAAGAGCCATTACACTGAGCTGCATTTCTTTTCTTTTTCTGGTGCCAGGGATCACACGTAGGACCTTAGCTTGCTAAGCAGGCATTTATGCCACTGAGCTGTCACCCTGGCTGAACTGCATTTATGGCCCTTTTTATTTCTTAGAATAAAAGATTTTACTTTTTCTCCGTTTAATATAATAGAGGCAATAAGTTTGCCACCAAAGGCATTTGTCAATTTGAGGTCAGGTCGTTCTATACTTATTTTCTTCAGCTTTTTTTAAATCATGAAATTACGTCTAATTTTGTCAAAGGCCTTTTCTGTGTTTATTGGGACGATTTTTGTCGTTTTTTAGTTCTTGCTTCTGTTTATGTGGTATACTACATTTATTGTGCATGTTGGGCCATCCTTGCATCCCTGGAATGAAGCCAGTTTATCATGACATGACCTTTTCAATGATTTGTTGCATTCTGTTTTCCAAGATCTGGCTGAGTATTTCTATATCTATTTTCATTACTCTTAAGACATAACAGTGGGCATACAAAAACTCATCCCATATTTTCTACTATAAATTTGTACTTTAGCATAATAGTAGTATAAGCCTCTTTTCTCTGGCACAAAAGAAAAGAAAGAGAGGGGTCAAGAAAACCTTTATTGCTTGGTGAGGGAGGGTTGCTAAAGAAAAGCAATAGCCCCCAGGGACCAGGCAGGGAGACAATTTGTTGGGCTGAGTTGGGGGTTGTGCTTTTATGGATGATATGGTGTCCTAATAGGTGTTGATTAAGGAAAGCTTGACACACCTGTGGCAAACAAAAGAGAAAATTTGAGGTTCACCAGGGGAAAAAGACAGAAATCAGTCTAGGAGCAGCTCGTCCTTGGTCTTGGATACTCATGCCATGCTGACTCACCACATGGTGACCTGGCAGAATTTCTCCTATGGGTGGAGACTTTTCAAGTAGCCAGCTCTGGATGTCAGTAATTCAGCCGGGGGATACCTGAAGAATCTTTGTGTTCCTACTTGGTCTGACGAATGGGAAGGTGTGTGAATGTGTGGAAAAGTGTCAAATTGGGATTTTTGCAGACATCATGCTCCAACAGGTTTTGTATATGTTTACCCTAGCATCAACCCTTGGTGTTGACAACAGCTCAAAAAGTGCAATGCCTATTTTTAAAGAGCTATTTAGCAACTATGATGGCACTCAAAACACAAAGCACTGGCCAATGGCTGTGCTTTACTTGACCCTAAACACGTAACATAAATAGTTTGATAGTTTACAAGGAAAATAGCAAGTAAAAAATATCACAGAGAAATTTTCTTAGGTGATTGGAACTAGAGCTCATAAGAAATCATTTACAGCAGAGGAAAAATAAAACATTTCTGCCCAGGGGACTATGCAAAAAAAAAAAACTGTGGCCCACACTGGTGAGCAGACAGGTGAAGAGGCAGGTTTGTCATCACAAAATGCTATGACAACAGGAACAGCAAAACAGTGTCAGCTGTGTGCTACAGGAAAGTACAGGAAACCAAACCATATGCACTGCAAGTGGAAGCTTAATATTTTTTTTTTTTTTGGAAGCAATACGTATGCATGGAACATGCAGTTTTCACATGAAAATATGTGTGTCAATTGAGGCAAGATTGTTTCTGTGGCAAACTTTGTATTTGTATTGGAATTCACATAGTTTTTATTTCTGATATATTTTAGGTTTTATAAGCAAGTCAACAGCTGATGTGAAAATTTTGGTATCTATTTTGAGGACTCATATAGTTGATATTTTATTATAAGAACATCTTATTTTCCTGCTAAGTGAACATTGTACATTTGGTTAGGGAGCTCCTGACCAAACAGGAAAGCAAGAGAGGTGACAGGAATGGCCTGTACCATAGGCAGGACAGCTAAGCACATGTGCTGTGAGTGTAGGGAAGATGTGTGCAGAATAGGCAGTTGTCATGGGGGAAGATGGCCTGGGATGGGACAGTTGAGGCAAAGGTTATCTTTGTTGTAAAATTTTATTGGTATTTTCACTGTAGGCCATACAAGAATTTATTTCTGACATAATCTTTTAGGTTTTGGAAGCAAGTACACAATGGATGTGAAAAAGCTGGTATTCATTCTAAATGTGGAATACATGAGAATTTAATACTTTATTTTATTTTCATGTTAATTACACATTGTATAATATGCTAAGAAACACCTGGCAAAACAGCAAGACCAGCAAGATGTCAAGTATGTCTCTCAAAAAGTCCAGGAAAACAATCATATGTGCTGTCAGTGTAGGTGATATGTGTGTACAGAACATGCTGTTGTCATGTGTGCAGACTGCCTTTGGTGTCAAAATTGAAGTAAAGTTTTTGTGTTTGTTGTTGTGGTGGTGGTGGTGTGGTAATGTGCTATTAGCATTTGCACTGTACTCCATGTAAGAATTTTATCTTAGTTACTTTTTGATCATCCCTGAGACAAAATACCTGATGTCCTAAACTAGAAGGAAAGGTTTATTTCTCACAGTCTGTAGAGGTTTCAGTCCATAATTATTTGGCTCCAAAGCAGAGTGGCAAGGCAAAGGAGCAGCCATTCATGGCAGTGGAAGGCACCAAGAAAACCAACAAGAAAAAAGGGAGATAGAAAGGATTAGGATGAAAGCAAGTCGAAAATCCAGTGGGGGAGCTGGGTGTGGTGGCTCACACCTGTAATCCCAGCACTCGGGAGGCTGAGGCAGGAGGATTGGTGCAAGTTTGAGACCAGCCTGGGCTACAAAAGTGAGCTCAAGGCCAGCCTCAACTGCATAGGGAAACCCTGTCTCAAAAAGACAAAAAAAAAAAAAGAAAGAAACAAAATCCAGTGGGGCAAACGGTAATTCCTGTGGGTCCGCATGCAGCATCTGATGCAATCTGTGGCAGATTGTGAGCTCTTAAGGGCTTGTGTAGGCTGGGGAGATAGCTCAATGGTACAAGTGCCTGCCTGGCAAGTGCAAGGTCCTGAATTTGAACTCCAATCCTGCAAAATAAATAAATAAATAAATAAATAAATAAATAAATAAATAAATAAATAAATGATAGATAGATAAAATGAAATGATAAAAGGCAGGTGCAGTTCCACTCCTATGGCACTTCTGGTGGTTGTAGCTCCCATAGCTTTTCTCTTGGGTCTGCTTCACCCCTTGTTGCAGTTTTCCTGAGGCCATCCATGTTCCTGGGGTCTCCACTGCACCTTTGATTTCGCCCTTGCAGCTTCACACACTGCTCTCTCTGGCACACTGCCTGGCCTCACAAGCCTTCTGAAATATGGGTGGAAGCCCTCTATCTATCCATTAGGTCTTGGCTTTTCTTAGATTGGAGGGTTTTTTTGTTTGTTTGTTTGTTTTTTGCTTTTTTTTTTTTAATGCCTCAGTTTTGTTGCCTGTTCCAGCCTTGCCCTCGGGGTGCACTGAGATGGCAATTGAAACTGGATATGGTGGCACATGCCTCTAATCCCAGCTCTTCAGGGACTGTAAATAGGTGGATCACTGTGAGTCCGAACTAGTAGTGAGATGCTGAACACCATGTCCCTGTGGACTCTTCTATAAATACTAAATAATAAATAAATAAATAAATAAATAAATAAATAAATAAATAAAGGTGTGATTTAACCGTGGTAGTTCTTTAATGGCTTTTTGTCTAGTTGACTTGCACATTTTTAAATGCAGGATACTGAAGTCCCTCACTATGGTTGTGTTGATGTACCTAATCTTTTATGTCCAGTAGTGTTTGTTGCATGCAGTTGTGTGCATGAGTACTTGATACATATATGTTTATGCTTGCTATCTCTTTCTATTGGATTATTTTTTGAACCAATGTGTAGTGACCTTCTTGATCTCTTTTGTTGGTTTTTCATAATGTCCACTTTGTTTGAAAGTAAGATGGCTACTTCTGCTTGCTTTTGGGCTCCCACTCCGTTAAATATTATTTTTTTATCCCTTTATTTTCATTCTATGAATTTCCTTTTGAAGTAAATGTATTTCTTGTGTGCAAATGCCATTTTGTTCGTTTGTTTTCAGTCTTCCAGTCGGTGTCTCTTGATTGGGCAATTGAAACCATTTACATGGAGAGTTATTATTGAAAGGCTCTGACTTCTACCTGTCATTCCTCTTATTTTTCTATTTGCTGATTCCTTTATCCCCCCCCCCTTTGCTTAACTCCTCACCCTGTTTATATATTCATGCCATCAGAGTTTTTGGCTTTTTTGGCTGCATTATCTCTATTTTGGAGCACTGCTTTGGTTATGAGTTTTTTGTTTGTTTGTATGGGTTTTTTTTTTTTTTTTGGTTGTTGTTGTTGTTTTTAGTGGCACCAGGGATCAAACTCAGTACCTTGCACTTGCCAGGAAAGCACTGATTTATTCCACTGGGTTATCTCCTGGGCCCCTAGTCATGAATTTCTTAAGGGGCTCTTTGTCATGGTTTATCCACCAATTTTGAAGTCATTCTGCAATAAATATTATTCTGAGATGAAAATTGCTTTCTTTTAGGGCTTTAGACTTCACTCCAGCCTCTACTCACCTTTACGGTTTGTGTGGAGAAGTCTGCTGTAATCCTAATGTATTTACTTTTTTTTTTTTTTTTTTGAGACAAGGTCTCTCTACATAGTTCAGGTTGGCCTTGAGCTCACTATGCAGGTGAAGCTGGCTTTTGAACTCATGGCTCTCCTCCTGCTTCAGCCTCTAGAGTGCCAGGACTATAGGCATGACCCACTATGCCTAGCTGGGTTTTCTTTTATAAATAATTTTTTGTGGGCCGGGTAGACAGCTTGGCACTCTAAGCATCTTCCTAGCGAGCACAAGGACTCAAATTTACTCCCTGGTATCACATATGGTAACACACACCTGTAATCCCTTTGCTGAGGAGGTTGAGACAGGAGGATCACTATGAGTCTGAGCTGTGTAGTGAGATCCTGTACCAAATAAATAAATCTAAAATTTTGTTGTTATTGTTTTCCTTAATGGCTTTAAGATTCTGTTCTTGTTTTTGGACTCCTCACATTTTAGCTATGTTGTGTCACACAGAGGGTCCTTTCTGATCATAGGTATTTGGGCTTCTATATGTTGTCATTTTCTTACATTTTGTATTCTTCCCATACTTGGTGTTATGGTTTATGTCTAGTTGTCCCCCCAAAGCCTCATGGAGTCATTGAGCAGGGACTTCTAGAGTTTGAGACTTGATCCATGATCCCTGGGATTATAGGTTTTAGTACTGATGGGATTATGGGTGGAAGTAGTTCTGGGATTATGGGTGTAGCCTAGGGCAGGAGCTAAGGTGGAGAGCCTGAATGTAATATAAAGAGAGACAGAGAGACAGACTGGAGCTCGAGCTGGTGCTGCTGCTCTGCTGCCCTGTTTGGTTGGCTGCCTCTGCCACCATTTTGCTGCTGTTCTGCCGCCTTGAACTGGATGCTCTCCGCCCTGCTCCACTCAGCCTTGGGCCAACCGAATGTGGACTGAAACCTCCAGTAACTGTGAGCTAAATAAACCTTTCCTTCCTTCATTTTGAGTGTTGGGTATTTGTCCCGGCAACGAGCAAAAAGTAACTAATACACTTGGAAAATTTTCTTTTGTGATTTCAATAGGCATTTTTTTTCCCCATTCACGCTGTGTTCTGACTTTTACTGTGTGTGGGCCTAGGCTTCTGTTGTCATCCAGCAGTAGTTGGTCCGTCATCCATTTCTTGTTCTTTTGTCTGCACATTGGCCTTGGCTTCTAGCTCTGACATTCCTTATATCACTCAGTTCTGTAGCTCATACTTCCCACAGAATTTTTCATTTTCTGTATTTCTTTTTTATATCTTTTCATGGACTGTAATTCTCTACTGTTAATTCATGTTTTGAATCATGTTGCTTAGCTCTGCTAGCTTTTTATTAGTATTTTCTTTAAGTTCACAGAACTTTAAAAATCAAATCTATTATCTATTTAGTCATATTGTCTTTGAATTTTCCAAGTTTTTTCATTTCTTTTTTTTTTTTTTTTTTTTTTTTTTTTTTTTTTTTTTTTTTTTTTTTTTTTTTTTTTTTTTGTCTTTTTGAGACAGGGTCTCGCTGTGCAGTTCAGGCTGGCCTTGAGCTCACTTTTCTGGCCCAGGCTGGTCTTGAACCTGCACCGATCCTCCTGCCTCAGCCTCCCGAGTGCTGGGATTACAGGCGTGCGCCACCACGCCCGGCTTTCATTTCTTTTACCATTTCATATATTTCTGCTATTTGGTCTTTGATTTTCTTTAAACTTCATTTATTTGTTTGTTTGTTTATGGCTGATTCAGCCTGCCCTGGAGGTGGGGCTGGCACAGCATGTGGTGCTGGGGATTGAACTGTGGTCCCTACAACTGCCTAAGCTTGCCTAAGCAGATGCTTTAGACCCTTGAGCTATCTTGCCAGCCCCAGGTCTTTAATTTTCTTCTCATTAATATTCCTTGTATCTGTTTTGGGGAAATTTGGAGTTTTCAAAGACATCTATACTTTCCTCCCTCATATTTCTATTCTGTCTCTGTCTGTTTCTCCTGACTTTCTCTCTCTCTCTGTTGCTCTTTGTATCTGTCTCTCTCTCTGCATGTGTGTGTGTGTGCATATTAAGGGATGAGGATCAATTTGAGTGGAAAGATTTTATTGCTAGTATGGATATCTTAGTGTTTTTTTCTCCTTTTCTAGCGATATTTTCTTGGCTTTGTTTGAATCTTATATATATATATCTATCTATCTCTATGTCCTACTGAATTTAATAGAATTGAACTTGATCATTGTGTTGCAAGGGGAGAATTTTTAGCAGTTATAACAAGATCAACAGATACAATCAGACATCTATCATTTACATTAAAACTTGTTGTGACTATTTTCCCCTTCGTGACTGTACTATCTGCTGCTAACAGACTGGGGGAGGGGTACTAGGGTGGTGGGAGGGTAAGATGTAGCAAAAAGATATAAGTCAACAAGAAGAGAAGGACAGAAAAAAGATATTGATAGGTTAAAATCAGACAGAGAATCAGACTCTGTTGTAATTATTTTTATAGCTGGATAAATGAATGGTGTTGAAAGAGTTTGAGAGAGTGTTTGTGAGAGCAGCAGGAGGGATTCATTGGGAAGGGTGTGGAATTAGAGACTGAAGAGAGCTGTGAGACTCCAGGACCTGTTCCTTCAGGATTAGGTCCTCTGTTTATGGTTTTGGTAACTGTTCGTTGCCTGCCCATGAAAGGCTCTGTTCAAGTTAAAGCATTAGTCATTTGTTTTATGTTTTACACAGAAATAGACACCAATGATTTATATGCAAAATGGAAAGAAGAATCCTGGAAAGATAAGAGGGTAAGGAAGAGGGAAGAAAACGGGGAAGATGGAAAAGGCAAGAGACAGAGAGAGAAGGAAAGACATAAAAAAGAAACAGCCGAAACTCATTAGGTCACAGAAACACAAAATCCAAGTGTACTCACAGTCCCATGGATATTGCAGTAGGAGTTCAGGTGCAGGTCTCTGAGATGCTGCCACTGCCCTGGTTCGTTAATCCCCTGCTTCTGAGCCAGGTCCCTGGTGCCTGCCTCCTAGCTGGCCATCATCATCTCCTACGATGCACTCTCCAAGTTTGGGGCAGTACTGGGGTCTGAACTCAGGGCCTTTGTGCCCCTAACCTTTTTTTTAATTTTTTATTTTGAGACAGGGTCTTGCTGAGTTCCTAAACTGCCCAGGCTGGTTTTAAATTCACAATTCTCAGTCTTAGAGTACAGGTGACAGGTGTGTGCTCTTTTTCTGTCATTTTTTCTTCTTCTCCTCCTCCTTCTGCTTCTTCTTCTTCTTTTGGTTGTTTCAGACAGGGTCTTGATATATAGGGCAGGCTGGCCTTGAACTCACTATGTAGCCCAGGCTGGCCACAAATCTATGCCTCCTGAGTACTGGATTATAAGTGTATACCATGCCTGGGCTCACTGCTTCTCCTTATCAGGGGTTCTACATAACTTGATTATTGTATTAGTTACTTTTTAATCGTTGCCAAGACAAATACCCGACACTCAAAATGAAGAAAGGAAAGGTTTACTTAGCTCACAGTTACTGGAGGTTTCAGTCCATGTTCGGCTGGCCCAAGGCTGAGAGGAACAGAGCAGAGAGCATCCAGTTCATGGTGGCGGAACAGCAACAAAATGGTGGCAGAGGTAGCCAACCAACACAGCAGCAGAGCAACAGCAACAGCTCTAGTCTGTCTCTCTGTCTCTCTTTATATTACATTCAGGCTCTCCGCCTTAGCTCCCGCCCTAGGCTACACCCATAATCCCAGAAGTACTTCCACCCATGATCCCATCAGTACTAAAACCTATAATCCCAGGGATCATGGATCAAGTCTCAAACTCTAGAAGTCCCCGCCCAATGACTCCATGAGGCTTTGGGGGGACAAC